>CM050165.1:275211412-275281412 GCA_027410445.1 Discoglossus pictus | reverse complement strand
ATAGATAGATAGATAGATAGATAGATAAATGGATAAATGGATAGATAGAGAGAGGGAGCGAGGGATAGATAGAAAGGGATAGACAGAGAGAGATAGATAGATAGATGGATAGATGGAGATAGGGTAGAGGGATAGATAGATAGAGGGATAGATAGAGATAAGGGTAGACAGAGAGGGATAGATAGATAGACAGAGATAAGGGTAGACAGAGAGAGAGATATAGAGGGATTTAAATAGAGAGGGTAGAGGGATAGATAGATAGATGGATAGATAGATGGATAGATAGAGAGAGGGAGCGAGGGATATATAGATGATAGAGGGATAGATAGAGGGTAGAGGGATAGATAGATAGATAGAAATAAGCGTAGACAGAAAGGGATAGATAGACAGATAGATAGATAGATAGATAGATAGATAGATATTATTATTGTTTATTTGTAACGCGCCAACATATTCCGTAGCGCTATACATAAGTTACAGGCAATGACAAGTTCAAGATTCACACATTGCGATGAATGGAAGGCCCTGTCTTTGAGCTTGGAATCCAGTGTCCATAGCGCTTTCCCTAAAGCACTGCGCAGGATTGAAACTCGCAGACTTACAATCTAAAGATAGATAGATAGAGCGAGCTAGGGATAGATAGAAAGTTATAGACAGAGAGAGATAGATAGATAGATGATAGAGGGATAGATAGAGAGAGGGTAGAGGGATAGATAGATAGATAGATAGATAGATAGATAGATAGACATAGATAGATAGATGATAGAGGTATAGATAGAGAGAGGGTAGAGGGATAGATAGATAGATAGAGATAAGGGTAGACAGAGAGCAATAGATAAATGGATAGATAGAGGGAGCGAGGAATAGATAGAAAGGGATAGAAATGGATATTCGTAGGGAAAGTATAAGAATGCACTATATACATAGGGCCTCATTCAATTGAGATTTTTCCAATTGAATAGGGCTCTATTTAAGCACAGAGCATATTATTTTTACAGAAGTTTTTGGTTAGTGAACTTCTATCCAAAAGCAAGGTCTTCACTAACTAAAAACTTCTGTAAAATAATATGCTATGTGCTTGTATAGAGCCCTTTTTCAATTGGCCAAATCGCAATTGAATGAGGCCCATAGTATGTATATAAAGCATATGTTGAATTACAACATCTAAGTGAAATGGATATTCGTAGGGAAAGTATAAGAATGCACTATATACATAGATAGATAAATAGATAGGTAGGTAGAGATAAGGGTAGACAGAGAGGGATAGATAGAGAGAGAGAGAAAGATAAGAGTAGACAGAGAGAGATAGAGGGATAGATAGAGAGAGGGTAGAGGGATAGATAGATAGATAGATAGATAGATAGAGAGAGGGAGCGAGGGATAGATAGAAAGGGATAGACAGAGAGAGATGGATAGATAGAGGGATAGATGGAGAGAGGGTAGAGGGATAGATAGATAGATAGATAGATAGATAGATAGAGGGATAGATAGCGATAAGGGTAGACAGAGAGGGATAGATAGATAGAGAGAGATAAGGTTAGACAGAGAGAGATATATAGAGGGATTGATATAGAGAGGGTAGAGGGATAGATAGATAGATGGATAGATAGAGAGAGGGAGCGAGGGATAGATAGATGATAAAGGGATAGATAGAGGGTAGAGGGATAGATAGATAGATAGATAGAGGGACAGATATATAGATAGATAGATAGATAGATAGATAGATAGAGGGACAGATAGATAGATAGATAGATAGATAGATAGATAGATAGATAGATAGATAGATAGATAGAAATCCAGTGCAGTTCTGTAAATTCTAGCATGTCTGGGATATACTTTTTCTACAAAACTGAGCTCTCTACCTTCTTATAGCATGAAAAGCTCCTCTTAGGATTACAAATTCTAATGTTATCTTGCTATGTTTTCAGTCTACAGGAGGACATGCTGTGAGTGATCTGAACCCAGTGCTTGCTGCAAGGAATGCAGAGCTCAGCTTGACATCCAAAGGTACCAATGGCCTGACCCGATCAGTATATATGATGCAAAAATAGTGTCTGCTGTATACAATCCTGCAAAGTTATGAAATCAACAATGTGATTAGTGCTTTGAAGGAATATTAAAGACACAGTCTATATACTAGTAAAAGAGGAAAAAAGGAAGAGAGGGATAGAGAGACAGATTGATAGAGAGGGATAGATAAAGGAATCGACAGGGAGAGAGGAATAGATATAGAGAGTGAGGGATAGAGAGAAAGGGACAGATAGAGAGAGAGAAGGAGGAAGGGAGAGAGAAAGAGGAGGGGATAGAGAGGAGGGGCTTATGTCCTGATCCAATGTGTACTCATATGTGTTTTATTTAATTATTGCATGTAATCAACAAAATGGAGGAACTTCCCAGCATAAGAAAAGTAAGCAGAACCAGCAGCACTTCACCCTCATCAAGAAAATGCAGGAACTTCCCAGCATAAGAATAGTGACCAGAACCAGCACCACCTCAACCTCAGCAAGATAATAAGTAAGTGAAGTGACAGAAAAAAACCCAAATGGGTGGAGTATGTAAGTGGACAGGGCCTATAGGGGTAACATGTTGTGAAGATGAGGAGTTTATAATGTTGGGTGGCGTCAATGTAAAGGGAGGGGCCAGGTCTCTGTCTTCCGCCCCACCAACTTGGAAAGTCACCAGCCGCCACTGATCTCAACACATTTGTACTGAATATCACTTCATCAGAATTCTCATGTGTTTCTTTAACTGAAAACTGAGGATATCAGCATTTATTGCAGATTCATTAGAAGAATATATTTGTGTTGACTAGGCTGAGTTGTACAAGATAGTATTGAGACAGAAAATTGTAAATATATTTACATCAGCCAAACTATACTGAATAGTATCAAAAATGTATCTGTGTTAATACAGTTATAACTAGTTTCCACAACGTTTGTTTAATCACAATTGAGTCTTTGAAATATAAATTGAATATGTTTTAATGAGAGTATAATTTATATTTGGTAGTGAATATTAGAAGAACATTTATTTGTTATACTGAAGGTGAAAAAGGTCAGACAGATTAGCGAGGCGAGCCATTAAATCGTAGCACTTAGCCGATGAGCATAGAAGGTGCTCATTGTTGCAAGCCTCAGGAAGCGAAGCGTGCTGTTAAACCGTAGCACTTAGCCGATGCGCTGGACTTAGAAAAAAAAAGATACGAGATGCAAAAATTTACGAGATTAGTGGTCGAACAAAAAACTTGAAAACCACACTAACTACACCCAACAAAATTACAAAAACCATCACAGACAGCATGGGGCAACATCCAGGACGTCTGTGAGTGAGGTGGAACGTGAATTTAACTCGATTTAGACGATTTTCGACAACTCGAAAATCGCCTAAGCAAGGACAAAAATGGCCGCTGAAAATATGAAAACGAGGCTACACGACCCCGCGCAAAACACTGCAAAACGCGTAGCACTTTACACATCACACTACGACCTACAAGATGCACTATTACAAAAGCCGGAAAATGCTCACGAGACGCGTACCACATTAATAACATTACGACTATACAATTCCACTTTACACAATAAACCAACGGCTTTACCTCGCGCACGCAGCCAATTTAGAATACACAGTTCAAACATTCAATACACTTTATAAGCAGGGCACCAACACTCATAATGTATATTCTATGCAGATGCAAAATACAAACAGATTGTTAGCTTTTCAGTCTATTGCTCGCTGCATCTATCAATTATAAATAAAGTATATTAATTTATTGAATAAATCATTAATTATTACTTAATTCATTTATTGAATAAATCATTAATTATTACTTAACATATACATATAAATATATCTCTTTATCTTAGGACCAAAAGTACACGACAGGAGAGGCTCGCAATGAGGTGTATTATAAGTCAGGGATATCAAATTTAAGTGTTGCTGTATGCTGTGTCAGTAAGTCCTCGAGAGCCTCCTATTGCCTCATCGACTGCAAGTCCGACGTACGTTTCCCCATGGCGAACACGGATGCTTCAGGGCAATTATCACAAAATCCCACCACATGAGTCATCATCATATTTCTGTATGATGGTGAATGATAATCAGCTTTCAAGATCATATATTCAAAATCGGTGGAATTAAAATGAATTATTTTTATGTTAATCAGTGGTTAGAGACGACATTCAATGCTATACTACTAGCAAAGTACTTGTTTTTCCCCAGACATTTTGCCAGTACTTTTGTAATATTGTTTGTAAAATATACATTTATTTTAGAATTGACTTACAAATAGGCTTCATACTAATTGTTTTTTTTTTAATGATTAAAATGCATTTATAACAGGAAGATTTAGACACGACATCAAAGCCCTGCTCTTATTAGAATACTAGCGAATTGCCCGTCAAAAAATGACGGCAATGAAATTGTAAGGTAGCTAATGCTGTTTGGTGTATAATAATGAAATATGTAATACATTACTAAATGAATATACTGTACCTATTTTGAAGCATTGTGATGAAGAGCTGGCAATCTGTGTTGATGTTGCTGCAGCATTAGTGGTGTGGAGCTGCTGTGTAAGCATGCTGAATGTGTGCACTGTGTGGTATGAATATCCGTAGGTCGTTTGTTGCGTTTTGCGAGTTTGTTGTGGTGTTTTGCGAGTTTCTTGTGGTGTTTTGCGAGTTTAGAGTGCTGTAGCCTCGTTTTCGTTTTGTTCGGCGGCCATTTTTTCTCTCGCTTAGATTTTTTTTTAGTCTCTAAACTCTTTTATTTCGAGTAAAATCGAGGTCTAAGTTGTATTTTTGAGGTCCTGGGTGCTCCCTCTTGGTGTAGGTAAGGTTTTTATGTATGTGCTGTGTGTATGTATTGTGTTTTACATTTTGTAACGTTCGCGAGTTGCGTCTGAGTGTTGCGAGGCCGTAATGTGTGTGAACGTGTGTCGTATGTTGTTTGCGAGTGTCGTAATGTGTGTGTCGTGCTGTTTGGGTTGCGACATGAAGTTTGCGAGGGTCGCAGTTGCTGGCATGGAGCGCCTTCGGCGCTCCATGCCAGCAACTGCGGCCCTCGCTTTGCGAGGTCCTCAGGTGCTGGCATGGAGCGCCTACGGCGCTCCATGCCAGCAACTGAGGCCCTCGCTTCGTGAGGGTCCTCAGTTGCTGGCAAGGAGCGCCTTCGGCGCTCCATGCCAGCAACTGAGACCCTCGGCCAGTGCCCTCGCTTCGCGAGGGCCTTGGCTCGCTGTGTGTTAGAGCATCTAACAGCCCCAACATACCTGTCTACTACACTACTCTGGTGATCCAACTGCCTGCTGAGTTTTCATTCAACAATGTTCCATACAATGGGAGCTCCAGCTAGCACTTTTCACCTCTCATCACACACATGTGGCATATGTAATATCTTTGCATACAGATGATGCTTTGGTCTGGAAAAAAAACACTCTGGGCGATGAATTTACCTATTGTCAATTACTCCCAAATATCTGTGTCTGAATTTAAGAAGGTTTTTGACAACCCTGGCAATATATATTTACCTCTGCTAATACATATCCAGCACAGGGGTGCACTGTCTGACTGATATAACAAGGTTTTATTGATAGTCTATCATCTGGTACTTTACAAGTGCATATACCAGACTTCCAGGAAGATTGCCTAGGTTACCTGAATAGATCTACTTCTTGGCCCAAAGTCTCAACCTTCAAATTGACACCACAGTTCCAAATTCCATTAGATATCCTTGGAAGAATGGAGGCATTTACTGTAACACAAATTCTGATTCTCACCGACAACTGGAATTTACAATTCCTAGAGTCGCACATAAATGCTCCACACACCCGGTAGTTCCTATTCTTTTCAAGGTTTAACTTTGTCAGTAGTTGCCATCCTGGCTCTAAGAACTGTAAGGCAATTTATCTTTATCGGGTCCATGAAGCTGTACTCCTCCAATCCAATAAAAGATCTTGTCTCTTTCAAGATATTTGGCCTCCATTTCTATGCCTCTAGTCCACAAGATCTCTGCTATTCAATCTGAGATAACTTAGGAAACTATACCACCCAGAAGATGACTGTGCCTCCATCCTATTGTGAAGTGGTATCTCAAACCTCCTGCTGGTCTGGTCATCCTAGTGTTTGCAAAACTCTGGACCCTCTATCCCATTATTTTTGGTGTCCTAAGGTTTCTATTGGTGTTAAGAACTTTGTTGCAGCTTGTAACACCTGTTCCAAATCCAAGACCTCCAAGTCTCTTCGATTCGAGTTGCTCCAACCATTGGACACCGCAGTTCATGGACTCACATCACCATGGACTTTATTACTTACCTCCTTCCATCCAGAGGAATGACTGTTATTTTGGTAGTTCCGCCAATTAACTTCCTAAACCCTGTGTCGCTTATTTGTTTCTGTTTCTTCCGAGAATCTATAGACTAGACGGAGTTCCCACAGAAATCTTGTTGGACCGAGGAGTCCAGTTTGTCTCCTGCAGAAGATATTCATCAACTATGATCTTCCACTTAATGTACTGTATGCTTAATAACACTGTCACTAATCATAAGTGATATGCTGACTTAAATCTCCCTAACGTGAAAAAAACATATCTCGTAACGTAGCCTGCAAGACTTACGCCTTTTCCATTTTAAATTGGCCTTGTAAAGCAACCTGTCAATGACTTGCATGGTAGGGGAGAGAAAATCATATGGCATTTGAGAATTCAACTATCTAGAGAGGACCTGCAAGGGGGATAAAGTCCAATCCGTAGCACTTTAAGTGCACATATAGACACACTACTGTACTTTTATTAACAGGGAAAGTGATATTAGGTCTTAGAATTAATAGAACAACATTCTCAAGCTCGCAAATAGGCCCACAAAATTCTTTATTTCATGTTTATTTTCCATGTTATATTGATCCCGACAATCAATGTGTTAATACACATAATGGAACTTGTATGTGATAGAATATCATATTTACGGCTTTATCAATATTGCACTATATCTGGAATGTGGGTCCGATAGTAACTCGTGATTAAAACCTGTAAGACTTTGAAATCCCACCTCCATTTTTCAGTGACTTAATTATGACGATCTCTGTTGCCATTGGCTCCATCTAAACCCGTAACTACGGGTTTGACTAATTGATCACGTTCACGGCCACGCATCCAACCTTCAACAAATGGTTTACGGGTTTGCGTCTCAAGCCCATAACTTGCAGCATGTTCTAATTTAAAAGCCCTGTAACTCCATTTTTTTAGCTCACAGCCGTTGCGGGTTTCACGTTGCACATACGGCTTGGAATTTAATGTGGCTCCATGCTTGGAATATTCTGCTCCTCCAGCCCTCATCCAAGTTGGGCATGAAATACATCAGTTTTTTTTACCACAATTTGACTCACTGCTGTTTTAATATTGGAATGATTTTAACTGCCCTTTTCTTGTGTTGGGTGCAAACTGTTACCAGTGCCATTTAGAAATACAGTACATACACTGTATAATGGCATACTGTATAAAGTCATACTATATGTGGATACATATTCACCTTATATGCTGGCACATTCACACTGACAAACTTCAAATTTCTGAGCTTTGATTCAGAATATTCCTACTATAATATCTTGATTTCCATCTCCCCATAGACATAAATAAATGAGCTGGAGTACGATTTTGGAAGCTGAGGATTCTGATCCTATTCGGAATGAGTGGCCTAAAATGAAAATGGATTATGCCCTAATCTCATGAGTGCAAGTTTGACATAGTAGAAAAAAGTGATGTTGTAAGAAGTTGGCTGGATATGCTTACAACAGGTTGGCCTTTAGGTCTGGTGATTGTATGCTACTAGACACCATTTATCATGGGTCAGATAATAAGTAATAGGGCCCAGGTGGTGGCTAGTTTTGAAAGATTGTAATATAAGAATACAGTGGTCTTGAGTAAATTGAAGGTCACTTTTGGTGAGGTAGCATTGGCATTGCGAAGTTATAAATACACGTGGTCTGAGAAAACAGTAGAAGGCTGTTTTGATGGCTGTTTGAATATATCACTATCTATGGTTAGCGTACTGTTTTTTGAGGGTATTGCTTTATGTACTAGGCATCTCAGAAAAAAAACTTTGACTGGAGGGGATACTAGGAATAAGTAGAATATTTTAGATAAATGAAACTGAGCTCTAGTTAGATAAGTTTTGATAATATTTGGATTTAGTATTAATCAGTTATAGCGGTGAGCTGTTAATACTAATACAGTTGTCGAGTTTAATGAAGGGACAATGTTATGATTAACTGTAAATATTTGAAAAATGTTCCAGGCTCTGCTGCACTTTTCTTTGTATTGCTTGCTAAGCCATGTCTGTTGGGCATGGTTCGGGAGTGGTTCCGAGCCATGGCATCTGGAACTAGTGTGGCGGATTGCGGAATTTGAATCCTGGTGGGATCGATGCAAAGCCCTAAGGCAACAGAGTGATGTGTTGTTTGTTGTAAAAATGTAAAGATATGGAAATGCTGATGTAGGGTAATTGTTGCCAGTTTTTTCAGGAGGGACATCATTGAGAGATTAAAAGTGTCTAGTTTGGAGATTATTTCATAAGTAGCATCATTCGTGGTGATGAAACAGATTGTTTATTCCACTCCTTCCCCCAACTATTAACGTCAACTAGTAATGGGATGATGTGTATGATCATTGGCTTGGGTTGGCCAATATGAAGTGACTATTTTATTTACATAGAGAACCTTGACATGATTAGTTAATGAGAAGAGCAAATTATTTTCTGTTCCATTGCAAGAGGAAAACATGCCTCAGATGTATATTTTCTACAATTGGTTGCTCAGATTAATAATTGTGAATTGTTTGCTAGGCATTATAAGGTCAGTTAGTAGGTTGCTTGTGAAGGCTCTGTCCTGGAGAGAATTTTTGTTGCAAATTTAAGGTGTCAGAAAAGTAATAGTAGCTCCTGAAGAGCGTATCACTGAGTAGTTTAAAATGAAGTAGTGTATTCTTTAAGTTATTAAAGTTTATTCTCTGTGAACCTGGCTTCCATCCTTTCTGTATGGAGAATGCCCCCTAGGAACTCAATAATATGGGTCGGACTGTTTTGTCTAGGGCATATGGAACATTCAATTCTTGGAGCAAATCAATGGATCTCTGGAGACTTAACAGAGCCGCATGAGAAGCTTTGATGAATAGAAAATTGTTTAAATAATGAATGACTATTGTCATCTTTGAATGTTTTGGAGGATTCAGCACAAGCTCTCAGCAAATGTGTTGAATATTTTTGGGCTACTTTTAACCAGTCAACTGAGTGGTGAAGAAATATTTGTCATTTCATTTGATGCAATGAAGGAGTCATAGCTGCAGGATTATGGGTAGTTGTTAAAATGCATCCTTTGAGGCCAATTTTGAGAGCCAACTTCTTGGACCCAAACTGTGATGTAGGAGAAGGCATATTAGAGTATTCTTCTGAAGGGATACATGACTTGATGCTTGCAATGGGTAAATTATGAGGAGATGGCAGGTTGATAAACAGTCTTTTCTCAAGGGGATACTTGTGTGTTGCTTTTCCAAGATGGTTGATATGCCATATAGGGTTTTGCAAAGGATGCAGTTTGCTCTGCAAATGCGGACCCTCGCGAAGCGAGGGGCCGCATTTGCGGAAGGTGGAGGCTCTAACGTGCATTTGCGGAGGTGGAGGCTCAAAGGCACCTCACACGTGGTTAAAATCACACGGACGACTCGGAACCGACCTTAATGGAACAAACACCCACACGCACGAAAAATACGGCCATAACGGCCGAACCTCACGCACCTAAAAACAGTCAAAACACACCAAATACTTACAAAAAATACATAAAAAGCTTACCCATAGCAAGGGGGGGGGGGGCATCCAGGACCTCTGAAAGTGAAGTTACGCCCTCGCTGCAATGAAAAGTCAAAATTCCCGTGTTATGGGTCCTTAAAGGACCGTAAAGGTCCTTAAAGGACCCGTTATAAAAGAAAACAAATATACACTTTCACCCTGTCACTCATGCTGGTCAATACAGACCCCCATAATCACTTAATTAACCCCCTCACTCATGGGGGTCAATACTGACCCCCATAAACCACTAATTAACCCTGTCACTCATGGCGGTCAATATAGACCCCCATAAGCCCTTCATTAACCCTGTCCCACATGGGGGTCAATACAGACCCCCATAAGCACTTCATTAACCCTGTCACTCATGGGGGTCAATACAGGCCCCCTTAAGCACTTCATTAACCCTGTCACTCATGGGGGTAAATATAGACCCCCATAAGCCATTCATTAACCATGTCACTCATGGGGGTCAATACAGACCCCCATAAACCCCTAATTAACCCTGTCATTCATGGGGTCAATATAGACCCCCATAAGCCCCTCATTAATCCTGTCACTCATGAGGGTCAATACAGACCCCCATAAGCCCTTCATTAACCCTTTCACTCATGGGGGTCAATACAGACCCCCATAAGCACTTCATTAACCTTGTCACTCATGGGGGTAAAGGAATATAGACCCCATAAGCAATTCCTTAACCCTGTCACTCATGGGGGTCAATACAGACCCCCATAAACCCCTAATTAACCCTGTCATTCATGGGGGTCAATATAGACCCCCATAAGCCCTTCATTAAACATTTCACTCATGGGGGTTAATACAGGCCCCCATAAGCTTTTCATTAACACCCACACTCATGGGGCTCTATACAGACCCCCATAAGCCCTTCATTAATCCTGTCACTTATGAGGGTCAATACAGACCCCCATAAGCCCTTCATTAACCCTTTCACTCATGTGGGTCAATACAGACCCCCATAAGCCCTTAATTAACCATTTCACTCATGGGGGTAAATATAGACCCCATAAGCAATTCCTTAACCCTGTCACTCATGGGGGTCAATACAGACCCCCATAAACCCCTAATTAACCCTGTCATTCATGGGGGTCAATATAGACCCCGATAAGCCCTTCATTAACCATGTCACTCATGGGGGTCAATACAGGCCCCCATAAGCATTTCATTAACACCCACACTCTTGGGGGGTCAATACAGACCCCCATAAGCCCTTCATTAATCCTGTCACTTATGAGGGTCAATACAGACCCCCATAATCCCTTCATTAACCCTTTCACTCATGGGGGTCAATACAGACCCCCATAAGCCCTTCATTAACCATTTCACTCATGGGGGTAAATATAGACCCCCATAAGCAATTCCTTAACCCGGTCACTCTTGGGAGTCAATACAGGCCCCCATAAGCACTTCATTAACCCTGTCACTCATGGGGGTCAAAACAGACCCCCATAAACCCCTAATTAACCCTGTCATTCATGGGGGTCAATATAGACCCCCATAAGCCCTTCATTAACCATGTCACTCATGGGGGTCAATACAGGCCCCCATAAGGATTTCATTAACACCCACACTCATGGGGGTCAATACAGACCCCCATAAGCCCTTCATTAATCCTGTCACTTATGAGGGTCAATACAGACCCCCATAAGCCCTTCATTAACCCTTTCACTCATGTGGGTCATTACAGACCCCCATAAGCCCTTCATTAACCATTTCACTCATGGGGTAAATATAGACCCCCATAAGCACTTAATTAACCCTGTCACTCTTGGGAGTCAATACAGGCCCCCATAAGCACTTCATTAACCCTGTCACTCATGGGGGTAAATATAGACCCCCATAAGCCATTCCTTAACCCTGTCACTCATGGGGGTCAATACAGACCCCCATAAACCCCTAATTAACCCTGTCATTCATGGGGGTCAATATAGACCCCTATAAGCCCTTCATTAACCCTGTCACTCATGGGGGTCAATACAGACCCCCATAAACTGCTAATTAACCCTGTCACTCATGGAGGTCCATACAGACCCTCATAAGCCTCTATTTAACCCCATCAGTCCCATAAGGGTATCTTAAGACCATTATGGGCCTGTGACAACCCAACATTAACCACATAAGTGCCATGACAGTCCTCAAGGACCATCATGACACTGAGTATAAACACTACACTGCACTATACCCCCCCCAATAAAACATTAAATGTCAACTAAACACCCTCTACACTAACCTATTAACACCTACACTACCTACCTACCCCCTAATAACACCCACCGCTCTAATTACAGAAAATAAAAAAACTAAAGTCACAAAAAAAAAAAATCTACATTACATAAAATAAAAAACCTAAGTCACAAAAAAAAATCTACATTACAGAAAATAAAAAAACCTAAGTCACAAAAAATAAAAAAAGGAACATTACAGAAAATAAAAAAACACATTACAACACCCTACCACCCCCACTACAGAAAAAAAAATTACACACCTGAAAAGGAAATACATATAATACATACAATATAATATATACAATACAATACATACAATAAATTACAATACAATACAATTAAATACAATACAATACACCCCTATCTAATATACAATACATTCTATCTATTTAATATACATCCCCCAATCTATCTAAATAAATATCATAATCTAATATACATCCAAACTGCATAATATATATATCACACAATCTATGTAATATACAATAAATACTATCTATCTAATATACATCCTATCTATATAATATACATCCCCCAATCTATCTAAATAAATACCATAATCTAATATACATCCTATCTATATAATATACATCATACAATCTATCTAAATAAATAACACAATCTAATATACAATACATGTTATGCTATCTATATAAAACACATACCCCTAGCTAACATACAATAAATGCTATCTATATATAAAATAATCTAATTCTAAGCTAAAATAAAATAATTAAGACCACTTACCTTTGCAGATGTCCATTCAGATAAGCCACCTAGGGAAAAAAAAATAAAAAAATTAGTGCAACACATTTACAGTACATAAATAAACATTCTAAACATTCTAAATATTCTACTCACCTTTCTGGCATGTCCCGTCCTTATTTGTTTCTTCTTCTCCGTTGCGGCATCTGTTAAAAAAAACACAACATTAATACACATACATAAACATAAAAACGAAAAAAAATAAACATAATCTACATTGTACTTACCTCCCCGCGATGTCTCTGGCCTCCTCCTCCTCTTCTGCCATGCCCTGTAAAAAAAAAAAAAAAAAAAATACTCACATCCGCACTCACGGATATCCCCGATGCTAATGAGGCTTACGGAGACTTTTCCGGAAGAAAATAGGCAATGGCGCCTTCTGATTGGTTGAAAATGCTGTCTATCAAATTCACCCAATCAGGAGGCGCCAATGTGTGAGCCAATCAGAAAGGGATACACCCAAAAATCCCACTCTGATTGGATAATGCACCTGTCTTTATCTAAACCAATCACAAGGTGCAGATGCCTTCAGCCAATCACAATGGAATACACCCCCACAGTGTGATTGGCTGGAGGCATCTGCACATTCTGATTGGTTGCACTGACAATAGCCAATCACAATGGAATACACCCCCACGTACTGATTGGTGAAGGCATTTGCGCCTTCTCATTGGCTATTGTCATGGTCAATCAGTATTACAGCCAATAGGAAGGTGCAGATGTCTTCACCAATCAGTACGTGGGGGTGTATTCCATTGTGTTTGCCTGATGGCAATAAAGCCTTCGGATTGGTTCAAATAAAGATTAACAGGTGCGTTATTCAATCAGCGTTCCGCCATTGCCAATTTTATTATGGAACACTCCGTAGGAAGCTCATTAGCATCGGGGACATCTGCCAGGGCGGATGTGTGTTGTTTTTTTTTTTTTTTTTTAAAGAGCGCGGATGCTTCCAGGGCCCATCCGGGGCAGAACACCAGGAGGCCGGAGACATCGCGGGGAGGTAAGTACAATGTAGATTGTGTTGATTTTACTTGGTTTCATGTTTTTTTTTTAACAGGGGCTGCGACGGAGAAGCAAAGATGGAGGACGTGACATGCTGTAAAGGTGAGTATAATATATTCATTTTTAAAATCTTTTTTACCCTAGGTTGGTGATCTGAAGAAACATCTCAAAGGTAAGTGGTCTTAATTATTTTATTGTAGCTTAGAATTAGGGTTGCTATATAGAGATAGCATGTACTGTATATTAGATAGATAGGTGGATTTATAGTACATAGATAGTATGTATTGTATATTAGATAGATATGGGGATGTATATTAGATAGATAGTATTGTATATTAGATAGGGGGATGTATATTAGATAGGGGGATGTATATTAGAATGGGGGTGTATTGTATTGTATTTAATTGTATTGTATTGTATTGTATGTATTATATGTATTTCCTTTTCTGGTGTGTAATTTTTTTTCTGTAGTGGGGGGGGGGTTGTAATGTATTTTTTTATTTTGTATAATGTTCATTTTTTATTTTTTGGGACTTAGGTTTTTTGTTTTTCTGTAATGTACATTTTTTTATTTTTGGTGATTTTAGGTTTTTTTATTTTATGTAATGTAGATTTTTGATTTTGGATGACTTTAGTTTTTTTGATTTCTGTAATTACAGTGGTGAGGAGGGGGTTATTAGGGGGTAGGTAGGTAGTGTAGGTGTTAATAGGTTAGTGTAGAGGCTGTTTAGTTAATATTTAATGTTTTATTGGGGGGGTATATTGCAGTGTAGTGTTTATACTTAGTGGCATGATGGTCCTTAAAGACCGTCATGGCACTTATGTGGTTAATGTTGGATTGTAACAGGCCCATAATGGTCATAACATACCCTTATGGGACTGATGGGGTTAAATAGAGGCTTATGAGGGTCTGGATAGACCCCCATAAGTGACCGGGTTAAAATTGTGTAGTGCTTACACTTTTAAGTCATGAAGGTCCTGGATGACCCTCATAGCACTTATAGTGTTATTCTTATAGTGTTATTACATGCGTTCATTACTGTGTTAGAGGGGTCTATATAGTTGAGGCACACAGTACACTCACATTGTGTGGCAAACAGCATTTCAACACTTTCTTTTATTGACCGTCATTTTTTGACGCGCAAGTCGCTAATTCCTTATAACCTCCTGCTTTTTTCTCAGACACTTCTCAGTTTCTCCACATCATGTATCTAATAACATAACCTTCTGACCTTCCGTGCTCTCCTCTCCCCCGTCACTCTTTTCCACTTGCATTCAGTCACTCACAGCAACCAATACTCCCCCAACTGCCCTCTTTGCTCTGCTAATAAACTACTTTTACCACAACTAATATCACCTCCTTTCACTCACACCTTTAAGACTTTTCTTGTGCTGCCCCTATTATGGAACTCCTAGCCTTGTATGACAATACTATCTTCCAGTCTCAAAAACCTTCAAAAACTCTTTAAAGAACCTTACCACCTTTAGCCTTAAAAGCACACAGCTGGATACTCTACAGCATAATATCACTCACAACCACAATCTACAATGCAACACTAGAGATGTCGCGAATAGTTCACCGGCGGACTGTTCCCGGCGAACATAGCATGTTGGCGTTCGCGGCGAAATGTGAACATATGCGAGATTCGACCCGCCCCCAATACTTTATCATTGAGCAAACTTTGACCCTGCATGTCCCAGTCAGCAGACACATTCCAGCCAATCAGCAGCATACACTCCCTTCCACAACCTTCTACCTCATGGACAGCAGCCATTTTGGAATCATAACTAACTTGCAGTCTTACTGAGAGGAGGTAGAGTGTAGGTGATACTGCATCAATAGGGAAAACCATAGCTAGGCAAGTTTATTCAGTGTCCAGTGCAGTGCTGAAGGACTCTTGTGCATTATTATTATTATTATTACTACTATACAATGTGTAGATGTACCAGCTGGGCATGCATTATTATTATTATTATTATTATTATTATTATTATATGTGTAGATGTACCAGTTGGGCATGCTCTTGTGCATTATTATTATTATTATTAGTAAAATACTACTACTACTAATAATAATGCACAAGAGCATGCACAGCCGGTACATCTCCCCCCCTCTCCCCTGTGTCTCCCCCCCCACTCCCTCCCATGTGTCTCTCTCCCCCCTCTCCCCTGTGTCTCTCCCACCCTTGCCTGTGTCTCTACCCCCTCTCCCTTCCCCAGTGTTTCTTTCCCCCCTCTCCTGTGTCTTTTCCCCCTTCCCTCTTCCCTATGTCACTCCCCCCTCCCCTGTGTCTCTACCCCCCTCTCCCTTCCCGTGTTTCTTTCCCCCCTCCCCTGTGTCTTTCCCCCCTTCCCTCTCCCCTGTGTCTCTCCCCCCTCATCTGTGTCTCTTCCCCCTTCTCCCCTGTGTCTCTACCCCCTCTCCCCTGTGTCTCTACCCCCTCTCCCCTGTGTCTCTACCCCCTCTCCCTTCCCCTGTGTTTCTTCCCCCCTCCTCTGTGTCTTTACCCCCTTTCCTCTCCCCGGTGTCTCCTCACCACTCCCTCCCATTAGTCTCTTCCCCCCTCTCCCCTGTGTCTCTACCCCCACCCTCTCCTGTGTCTCTCCCCCCACCCATGTGTCTCTTCCCCTCACCTCTCTATTACCCTGTTTCTCTTCCCCCCTCTGCCCTGTGTCTTCCTCCCCCTCTCCACTGTGTCTTCCTCCCCCTCTCCCCTCTCCTGTGTCTTCCTCTCCCTCTCCCCTGTGTTTACTCCCCCTCTCCCCTCCCCTGTTAGCTTCTATACGCATAAATACATACGATAAGAAATCTGGGGGGGGGGGTTACCCCCCAGTTCCAACACCCATGTGTACTGTATAATATCGTATTGCATTATGTTATATTATATCACTAGCGACTTGCCTGGCACAAATGACGGGGCAATAATAATAAATAAAAAAGTTTGAAGCCATGGCAATGCTGTTTGCCACACAATGTGATGCTTTTTGTACTCTGAGGACCTTCGGCGCTCATTGTGAGCCTCTTCCCTCGTGTCCTTCATGTTTCGTGCTTTGCAACGATCAATCTTCAGCGCTCATCGCAAAGACAGATATATAAGTACAGTGTTAAATATATAATTTTTTTGTGCAGTGTAAATTAAAAAATGTATTCAGGTCTCAGAGCATAATAAAGTGATTTAGATTTGTAACTGCTTTGAGAGTGCTATCGCTGGCAGCCAATGAGCAGTAATCCAGATATATAACTGCAGAGTAAAAAGTAAAACATTTTAGTGTAGTGTAAAGTCTACATTTTTATTTTCCATTACTAATTAATACTTATTAAATGAATGCACGATAATAACTATTGTGAATGAACAAATGTATTAGGAAGTGCGAAGCGTTAATGTATGTAAAGTAACCGCAGTGTAAAATATGCTATTAAGCGTATTTTTTTTATATATATACTTTTTTTATAATAATGAATTAATTAATTACTAAAATACTTTACCTATTTGTAATTAATATATCCAGTGATCAATAACCTGAAGAGCTAACTAAAAAAGATTTTCCTAAAAAGCCGTACGAGGTAAAGATACACTATTAACAAGGACGCTAAATCATCCACACCCGCTTACCACATACACATTCCCCGCCATTTTACAACACTAACTTACACAATGCGGAAGTACCTAGCTACCCTAACGGCTTCCACTCGCGCACGCAGCCTATTTACACTACACACTGCACACATTGCTGTCACTTACACAGCAGCTCCACAGCACTAAAAACCTACATTGTATGCTGCAGGAACATGAAAACCGATTGTCAGCTCTTCAGCACAATGCTTCCTGCATATATTACTTACAAATAGGTAAAGTATATTCATTTAGTAATTATTTCATTAGCATACAAAAATACATATACACAAAAAAAACATTATCACATTAAACATAAAAGCCATTCACTGCGCGCCTCACAACGAGCGCCAACGCTGCTCATAGCACACAAAGCCTTGCAATAAGCGCAAAAAACACATCACCGCCGACCAAAGAATAACAGCAAAAGCGCCTATCAGAAAAAAAATACAACCAACAGCCTCGCAATGAGCGCCGAAGGATATCCGACCGCCAACAAAATGAATGTCCAAACCATTACCTGCCTTACAATCTTATTGCCGCCATTTTTTGACGGGCAAGTCGCTAGTAAATATATAAAGATCAAGATAATAAAAGTATCAGGAAATGTAACACAAAGATGCACGCGCGTCTGAATAATACGACAAATACGGATTTTTGTCATAAATGATATGATCGCAGTATTGGGTCATAAACCCTAAACACTGGAATCTGTTACATACAATTTACTGATGATGTCATTAATGGGCTTCAAGGGGGGGGGGATCTCTTTTCATACTTTTTGAGCGGTGCAAATCCAACATACGCAGAGCGGAAACGCCACATCTGTGGGACACACACAAAGGGGTTCACTTTGGGAGAAAAAAACAAACAAATATTAAATATTTAATAATCATATTTTGATGTTACCAACAGATAAGGAAACAAAACTGAGGTTATTATATCTAATAGTAGCAAGCCTGGGAGTACTGGGAGTAATAATACTGCAGCAGGAGTTTAGGACTAATGTCACCTATAGACCCCCAGACAGATAAAGGTCAGTACTAATGTCCCTCTATAGACCCCCAGTCAGATAAAGGTCATTACTAATGTCCCTCTATAGACACCCAGTCAGATAAAGGTCAGTACTAATGTCACCTATAGACCCCCAGTCAGATAAAGGTCAGTACTAATGTCCCTCTATAGACACCCAGTCAGATAAAGGTCAGTACTAATGTCACCTATAGACCCCCAGTCATATAAAGGTCAGTACTAATGTCACTCTATAGACACACAGTCAGATAAAGGTCAGTACTAATGTCACCTATACAGGGAGTGCAGAATTATTAGGCAAGTTGTATTTTTGAGGATTAATTTTATTATTGAACAACAACCATGTTCTCAATGAACCCAAACAACTCATTAATATCAAAGCTGAATATTTTTGGAAGTAGTTTTTAGTTTTAGCTATTTTAGGGGGATATCTGTGTGTGCAGGTGACTATTACTGTGCATAATTATTAGGCAACTTAACAAAAAACAAATATATACCCATTTCAATTATTTATTTTTACCAGTGAAACCAATATAACATCTCAACATTCACAAATATACATTTCTGACATTCAAAAACAAAACAAAAACAAATCAGTGAACAATATAGCCACCTTTCTTTGCAAGGACACTCAAAAGCCTGCCATCCATGGATTCTGTCAGTGTTTTGATCTGTTCACCATCAACATTGCGTGCAGCAGCAACCACAGCCTCCCAGACACTGTTCAGAGAGGTGTACTGTTTTCCCTCCTTGTAAATCTCACATTTGATGATGGACCACAGGTTCTCAATGGGGTTCAGATCAGGTGAACAAGGAGGCCATGTCATTAGATTTTCTTCTTTTATACCCTTTCTTGCAAGCCACGCTGTGGAGTACTTGGACGCGTGTGATGGAGCATTGTCCTGCATGAAAATCATGTTTTTCTTGAAGGATGCAGACTTCTTCCTGTACCACTGCTTGAAGAAGGTGTCTTCCAGGAACTGGCAGTAGGACTGGGAGTTGAGCTTGACTCCATCCTCAACCCGAAAAGGCCCCACAAGCTCATCTTTGATGATACCAGCCCAAACCAGTACTCCATCTCCACCTTGCTGGCGTCTGAGTCGGACTGGAGCTCTTTGCCCTTTTCCAATCCAGCCACGGGCCCATCCATCTGGCCCATCAAGACTCACTCTCATTTCATCAGTCCATAAAACCTTAGAAAAATCAGTCTTGAGATATTTCTTGGCCCAGTCTTGACGTTTCAGCTTGTGTGTCTTGTTCAGTGGTGGTTGTCTTTCAGCCTTTCTTACCTTGGCCATGTCTCTGAGTATTGCACACTTTGTGCTTTTGGGCACTCCAGTGATGTTGCAGCTCTGAAATATTGCCAAACTGGTGGCAAGTGGCATCGTGGCAGCTGCACGCTTGACTTTTCTCA
Organism: Discoglossus pictus; assembly: GCA_027410445.1. Lineage (NCBI taxonomy): Eukaryota > Metazoa > Chordata > Amphibia > Anura > Alytidae > Discoglossus > Discoglossus pictus. Next base: position 275,261,513 of record CM050165.1, on the reverse strand, counting down.
GTTCATGGGCAGTTATTTTGCGCCTTGGTTTTTCCACACGCTTCTTGCGACCCTGTTGACTATTTTGAATGAAACGCTTGATTGTTCGATGATCACGCTTCAGAAGCTTTGCAATTTTAAGAGTGCTGCATCCCTCTGCAAGATATCTCACTATTTTTGACTTTTCTGGGCCTGTCAAGTCCTTCTTTTGACCCATTTTGCCAAAGGAAAGGAAGTTGCCTAATAATTATGCACACCTGATATAGGGTGTTGATGTCATTAGACCACACCCCTTCTCATTACAGAGATGCACATCACCTAATATGCTTAATTGGTAGTAGGCTTTCGAGCCTATACAGCTTGGAGTAAGACAACATGCATAAAGAGGATGATGTGGTCAAAATACTAATTTGCCTAATAATTCTGCACTCCCTGTAGACCCCCAGTCATATAAAGGTCAGTACTAATGTCACTCTATAGACACCCAGTCAGATAAAGGTCAGTACTAATGTCACTCTATAGACACCCAGTCAGATAAAGGTCAGTACTAATGTCACCTATAGACCCCCAGTCAGATAAAGGTCAGTACTAATGTCCCTCTATAGACACCCAGTCAGATAAAGGTCATTACTAATGTCCCTCTATAGACACCCAGTCAGATAAAGGTCAGTACTAATGTCCCTCTATAGACCCCCAGTCATATAAGGGTCAGTACTAATGTCACTCTATAGACCCCCAGTCAGATAACGTTTTGAAATGTTTCTTGGATAGCATTGGGGCTAAAGGAGGTTTGGCCATCAGGTAGTCTAAAGATACCGTATATTATGTCCTCTCTTGGGGGGTAAAGACACTAATAATTCCTCCAATAAAATTCAGTTTTTTTATGTGGGCAAGGTCCCTGGTTAGCCCAGTGGGTTATCTGTTAAAAAGAGTGGTGCAGAGACTGTGGGGGCTGTTAGCCTCCTTGTCCCCGTGTGGCCGTTTAGAATCCCTGCTGCTGCATGTTTCAGCTTTATTAAGGTGTAATTGTACAGCGTTTAACTCAAGTAGCTGCCTGTGCTGGGTCAGTTTGGCTTAATTGCTGGGCCCTTTTCCTGCCAAGATGGCGACCGTCAGTCCATGGGCCTCTATGTCCCCTTCACTACCTTTGTCCCCGCTTGTGTGCTTATTTGGGATGGCCCCCCTTTATATCTCCGACCCGTGGCCTTCTCAGGTCCCCCCCTCAATCTCTGAGTGTGGGTATGCGGGCTGGGGTGTTGAATCAGGCCTACCTTCTTCTCTGCTCGCTGCAAGATCAACAATACCTAATTTTTCAGGCATGTGTACATGCCTAATTTTTCTGGCCTCTGGTGCTGCACTGTGCCTTCAACAACCAAACCCCCAAAAAAGGCACATAACAGGGATTAAACTGATAGGAGTAGTACTACTTAACACACAACTCATATCTGGTGTAACAGTAGTGTACATTTAAAACAAAAAACATTTTTTCTACTGTAATAGATTGCATAGCAGTTAGTTGTCTGCAAGCGTGTGTGTCAGACCTACAGCGTCTACTCTGCCAACTTCTGCAAGTGCACAGTGCCACTCATATCTGTTGTCACAGTAGCTTGGACGCATAGTACCAACCTGTCAAAACCGGTAATGATGAATGAGGTCTAGAGTAGCCTGGTTCCCTTATCCTCTAACAGGTTGAGACCTAATGTTTGGGTGACTCCAGACCAACACATGAGTACAAGCAGCACACAAACTCAAAGCCGCCATCCTCCTCCTGGTCCAGCATCATCAGCCACATCAACCACTGCTGTCCTCCTTGCCCCCTCTCAACCATCCGCCACTGCGTCTCTCGCCTTGAGCACTTCCTGCTCATTTGCCCATAGTCAGGTGCCTGTAAAGGACATGTTTGAGCGTAAGAAGCTAATGTCTCAAAGTGCCCCAAAATTGAAGTGATACGACCAACAAAGCAACTTTTTCCATCTCTCGGTTCTAAAAATCCAGGCCTTATACACGCCCCCTGATATGTGCTGTAACAGGTTTTAAACTGATAAGAGTAGTACTACTTAACACACCTTATAATAATGCAGAGAGAGGCAATGCATGAGAGGAGTCTGAAGAAGAGAAGTCAGAGGAGGAAGGTGGCTTTGAGGAGGTGGAAGACCAAACACAGCAGGCGTCCCAGGGGGCTTGTTGTCACCTTTCGGGGACCCTTGGTGTTGTACGTGGCTGGGTGGAGGAAGAGACCTTCAATGACATCAGTGAGGACATGGAACGGGACATGGCTAGCTTGGTATCCAACCTTGTGCAAATGGGGAGTTTGCGGTTGTGCAAATGGACTGTTTGCGGTTGTTTGTGGTGCGTTAAACGGGGAGTTTGGTCTGTCACTGTGAAGCGGGTGTAACCCTTACACTACCTGATCGATACAACATCATACCTGATGTTTTAAAGCACGTTATTCCAAACAATTTAGGAATGTTAGGTAATTTATGCCCTTTATGGCTTAAAACCAGACTCTGTATCAACTATGTAATTTTACGTGAGAGTTTTGCCATGGATCCACCTCCGGCATGCCACAGTCCAGGTGTTAGTCGCCTTGAAACAACTTTCCCATCACTATTGTGGCCAGAAAGAGTCCCTGTGGGTTTTAAAATTCGCCTGCCCATTGAAGTCTATGGCGGTTCGCCGATGTTCGCCGGTTCGCGAACATTTGCGGCGGTTCGCGTTTGCGGTTCGCGAACCGAAAATGTTATGTTCGCGACATCACTATGCAACACGTTGGGTCCTATTAAATTCCAAGCCCGCAGCAGTTGTACAGCCTGCTGGTCTGAGGGCTTGACATTTGCTAGAGTTACAGAGCATTTAAATGAGAAAAGCCTGCAAGGAAATGGCTGGAATCCAAATCCGTAAACCATGCTTCGGCACGTAGCAAATTATTCAAACCCGCAGTTACGGGTTTAGATGGAGTAAATAGTAAAAGAGACCGTCATCATTACGCAACTAAAACATGGAGGTTACATTTTAATCACTTACAGTTTTGAAGTCCGAGTTGCGATCATACCCGCATTCCAGATATAATGCAATATGAAAAAATCAATAAATATAATATTCTAGTCCATGCAAGTTCTATTATATGTATTAACACATTGATTGCCAAGATCAATATAACACTGAAATTAAACATAAAAAAATATTTGTTATTGCAGATTTGTGACCTTGATAATGTTGTGCTATTAATTTGAATACCTTTCATCGCTTTCCCTGTAATTTAAAATACAGTAGTGTGTTTATATTTGCTATTATAGTGCTACAGACAGGAGTTTAACCCCTTTGAGTGCCCTCTCTAGTACCCCTAGGATTTTTGGGTACATTTGCCACTTACGGGTGTGAAAACAGTTACGGGCTTGAGGACTTGTAGCAATTTAAAAGAGATTTGCGATTGTAACATTTACAAGATTGAAAGATCAAAGGCTGAGCTGGGTTCAGAATTTGATAGCATGTAGGGTTTTTCCGACTGGAACCGGCAGATCATTTGCGGGTAGCTAAAAGAGGCCAATTTATTAGCCGTAACGTTTGAGGCCTCCTTTATGGGCTTCCAGAACTGCGATTTGCAAAATTTAACAGGGCTCAAAATCATCTCCACTTGCTTGAGGCCATTGCCTTACACACTGCCATCTAAGGTACTAAGGTGCTTTGAGAAAAAGCACTATGTACTGTATGTTTGAGTTTAAGCTCAAAGACAGAGCCCTCAATTCTTTTGCAATGTATTAATATGTCTTATGTATTAACTTGTAACTTGCCCATCATAAATGACGGTGTCATATACTGTATGTTATGTTTAATTGTCTGTGCTGCCTCTCTCTGTGCTGTCTCTGTGTGCCATCTCCCTCTCTCTGTGCTCTCACCGCCCCTCTCTGTGTGCCCTCTTGCTCTCTCTGTGCGCCCTTCCCCTCTTTCTCTGCGCCCTACCCCTATCTCTGTGCACCCTCGCCCTGAGCCCTCTGTCTCTGTGTCCTCTCTCTGCACTCTCTGTGCTATCTGTCTCTCTCCCTCCCCCTCTCTCTTCCTCCATTTCTCTCTCCCTCTCTCACCCTCTCTCTTCCCTCCCTCTCTCTCTCCCTTCCTCTCCCCCTCCCTCTCCCCCTCCCTTTCTCTATCCCTCCCTGTTTCCCCCTCACTGTCTCTCTCCTTCCCTCTCTCTCTGTGTGTGCCCCTCCCTTTCTCTTACCCTCTCTCACTCCCTCTTTCGCTCCCTCCCTCCTCCCTGCCTTATCTCTCTCTCCCTCTCCCTCTCTTTCTCTCTCCCCTCTCTGTCCCCCTCCCTCCTTCTCCCCTCCCTCTTACTTTCTCCTCCCTTTCTCCCCTTCCCTCTCTCCCTATCTCTCCACCCTTCCTCTCTCTCTCCGCCTCCATCTCCCGCCCTATTGTCTCCCCCACTCTCTCTGTCCCTATCTCTCTCCCGTCCATCTCTCTCTCCCCTCTCTCTGCCAATCTCTCCTCCCTTGCTCTCTCCCCCTCCCTCTATCGCTCCTCCCTTCCGCTCTCTCTCTCTTCCTCTTTCCCCTCCCTCTTACACCCTTCCATTCTCTCTCCCTCCCTCTCTCTCCCCTCCATCTCCCTCCATCTCCTTCTCCCCCACTCTCTCTCCCCATCCCTATCTCTCTCCCCTCCCTGTCTCTACTCCCTCCCACTCTCCTCCTCCCTCTCTCTCGCCTCCCCTCCCCCTTTCTCTCTCTTCCTCTTCCCCGCCTTCTCTCCCCCTCCCATTCTCTCTCCCTCCCTCTCCACCCTCCCTTTCTCTCTCTATCCCTCTCTCTTTCTATCCCTTCTCTCTCTCTGTCCCCCTTCCTTTCTCCCTTCCTCTCTTTTCCTCCCTCTCTCCCCATCCCTATCTCTTTCCCCTAGATCTCTCTCTCCCCTCCTTCTCCCCTCCTTCTCTCTCTGCCTCCCTCTCTATACCCTCTCCTTCCCCTCTCTCTCTCTTCCTCTCTCCCCTCCCTCTCCCCCTCCCTTTCTCTATCCCTCCCTGTTTCCCCCTCACTGTCTCTCTCCTTCCCTCTCTCTTTCTGTGTGCCCCTCCCTTTCTCTTACCGTCTCTCCCTCCCTCTCTATTGCTACCTTCCTCCCTCCTCCCTACCTTCTCTCTCTCCCTCTCTTTCTCTCTCCTCTCTCTGTCCCCCTCCCTCCTTCTCCCCTCCCCCTCTCTCCCTATTCTCTTCCTCTCTCCCTGCCCCTCTCTCTCCCCCTCTCTCCCCTCTCTCTCTGCCTCCCTCTCCCCCTTCCTCTCTATCTCCCTCCCTCTATCTCCCCTCCCTCTTACTCTCCCCTCCCTTTCCCCCTTCCCTCTTTCTCTATCTCTCCACCCTTCCTTTCTCTCTCTGCCTCCATCTCCCTCCCTATTCTCTCGCCCACTCTCTCTCTGTCCCTATCTCTCTCCCGTCCATCTCTCTCTCTCCTCCCTCTGCCAATCTCTCCTCCCTTGCTCTCTCCCCCTCCCTCTAACTCTCCTCCCCTCTATCTCTCTTCCTCTTTCCCCTCCCCCTCTCGCCCTCCTATTCTCTCTCCCAGCCTCTCTCTCTCCCCCTCCATCTCCCTCCCTATTCTCTCCTTCTCCCCCACTCTCTCTTCCCATCCCTATCTCTCTCGCCTCCATCTCTCTCTCCCCTCCCTCGCCCCCTGTCTCTCTCTACTCCATCTCCCCTCCCCCTCTCTCTCTCTTCCTCTTTCCCCCCTTCTCTTCCCCTCCCATTCTCTCTCCCTCCCTCTCTCCCCTCCCTTTCTCTCTCCAGCCCTCTCTCTTTCCATCCCTCCTCTCTCTCTGTCCCCCTCCCTTTTTCTCTTCCTCTCTTTTCCTCCCTCTCTCCCCATCTTTATCTCTTTCCCCACCCTTCTCTCTCCCCATCCCTTTCTCAACTGTCCCTCTCTCCCCATCCCTCTCTCCCCCTCTCTCTTTCTCCTCCTTCTCTTCCCACTTTTCTTCCCTCTCCCTCTCTACGTCCCTTTCTCCCCCTTCTTTTCCACACTTCCCCCTCTCTCTACTGCCCCCGCCTCACATGCTCTATAGAGCGGCTATGTCGTGCATGCGCAGAAGTGTCACAACTGCGCATGCTATATTCCTCCATTCCCCCATGCTGCAAGTAGATGTGAGTAACACTTGCGCTGTAGGCATTGCTCAGACTTCACTCACACTACTATTATAGTGATATGCAATGCTGACCAGTTGATGATGTAATTGAATTGGCTTAAAGCTGTCATAGCTTTTGTGGAGAATGATCCATGATAGTCGTAATATATACAAATCCTCTACCTGTAAGCAAGGTCAACTATCAGGTATTACAATGTGGGAATGAGTTGTTGAGTACGTCGATGTACATGGTAGTATTCTTTGCATTTGACTAAGCTGGTCATTTGTGGATTGCTGAGCAATAATTTGATTTTCTTGGCTAGCATGATGGAGCCTGTACAACTCCAACTTCCTAGCTGAGGCTGGGTGTGAAATACCTTAATCGTTCAATTCCTGTAAGAGCCTAGGTACTGCCCAAAGACGAAGGGATGATTGGCTGCCCCCCATAGATAAAGGTTGGATAAAATAATATGCAATTGCTTTCTGCATCCAAGTCGACTGCGCCAGCTATAGTTACTAAAGACAAATTAAATTCTGTAACAAAATAAAGTGTTAGTGTGTATAACAATATATAGAAGATGAGGAATAAGGACCAGCAGAAAGGGAGCATTAATGACTGTGAGTGATGGACCGATGCACTACCACAAATGTAGTGCTAATGAGAGGCTGTGGTGCATCTTTAGTTAGATGTGGGAGAATCACATATATAATTGTCAGCAGCCGGGCTTGCCAAAATCCTTTGGTAACGCAACAGGCAAACTGCGGGCTTGCAAAGCGCGCCTGCAGCAACTGTGGCCTTCACAAAGCGAGAGCTGCAGTTGCGGCCAGGCAAGGAGCGTCAACGCTCCTTGCGCTGGTGGAGGTGAGCTCCATAGGCGCTTATCCCTGCAACCCCGTACGACTTAGGCAGGGTGCGCCAAAGGCGCTCACTGCGCTGGTGGAGATGAGCGCTCATCCCTACGACCCCGTAGCACTTAGGCAGGGAGCGCCAAAGGTGGAGAGGAGCGCTGTAGGCGCTCATACCTATGACCCGCGGGACTACACATCATACAGCGAGACCCATAGCACTAAACAAAATATGGCCCGTAACACTTAACAAAGGAAACCGTGACTTACATAAAAAAAAATATGAGCCGCAAAAAATACGAACTTAATGGCTGAACCACGCACATCGAAAAACACAAAAACCACACAAAATACAAAAAAAAAACATCACACACAGCAAGGGGCGACACCCAGGATGTCTGGAAGTTATATTACAAGTCAATTTAAGTCCAATTTCCAGAGTTTAGCCACTCGAAAATCCCCTAAGAAAGAGAATGAGAAAAATGAAAACGAGGCTACACGACCCCTAAACACGCAAAACTCCGCCACACACATACAACTTTTACACAGCACCATACAAGGTATGAAATACACTATTACGAAGGACGCAAAATGATCCAAACCTGCCTAACACACCCGCCATTTTACAACACTAACTTGCACATACTAACATTCACATTACAAAATGCGAAAATACACAGCTACACAAACGGTTTCCCCTTGCACACGCAGCCTATTTACACTGCACACTTCACACATTGCTAACACTTACATCTCAGCTCACCAAGAATACAAATCTACATTGTATGCTGTAGGAACATCAAAACAGAATGTTAGCTCTTCAGCATATTGGTTGCTGCATATATTCATTACAAATAGGTAAAGTAACAGAAAACTTTAAAAAACACCACCCCACACAATCGCAATAAACGCCAAAGTCGTTCACTGCACGCCTCACAAGGAGCACCAAGGGTGCTCACAGGAGCAAAACTACACCAGGGGAGAGCTTCGCAATCAGCGCCACATGGCGATAAGCATGAACCTCGCAATCAGCGGCAAAGGCACTCTGACAACCAAAAATACACCAACCAAGAGGCTCGCAATGAGCGCTAAAGGCACTTAGCACGGGGCTTGCAATGAGCACCAAAGGCACTTAGCACGAGGCTTGCAATGAGCACCGAAGGTACTCACACAACCAAAAAACTTACTTTGTGTGGCAAACAGCATTCCCTGAATTACAGTTGTATTGCCGTCATGTTTTGACGGGCAAGTCGCTAGTTTTCTATAAAAACAAGTGAAAGTAAGGAGTAGGCAACCAACTGTGGGGCTATAGATGACTAACAGATAAGGTGGACAGTGCCATTCAGAGGGGAACAGCAAAGCTTGTAAGGAGATGTGGATGGGATGTGGAGAAAGGAACATGATTGACAGTGATTTATCAGGAAAATAAAATAGCACTTGATATATAAGGGAGTTCAGGAATATAAGGAAGTAAGGAATGAAGGAATGCAGGCATAGGACAGAAGGGTTACTGGTCATTGGTGGGCAGGGAGGTGAGTGCAGCAAAAAATTTTTAGCTGTAAATAGAGAGGACCTGCAGGAGAAATAAAAGGGGTAGGAAGGAAGGGAAGACAGCACATAAGCAGCTAAAAATGGAAGGGAGTGAATGAGAGTAGTGATGTCGCAAACATAAAATTTTCGGTTCGCGAACAGCGGACGCAAATTTCATCAAATGTTCGCGAACGGGCGAACCGCCATAGACTTCAATGGGCATGCGAATTTCAAAACCCATAGGGACTCTTTCTGGCCACAATAGTGATGGGAAAGTTGTTTCAAGGGGACTAACACCTGGACTGTGGCATGCCGGAGGGGGATCCATGGCAAAACTCCCACGGAAAATTACATAGTCGATGCAGAGTTTGGTTTTAAGCCATAAAGGGCATAAATCACCTAACATTCCTAAATTGTTTGGAATAACATGCTTTAAAACATCAGGTATGATATTGTATTGATCAGGTAGTGTAAGGGTTACACCTGCTTCACAGTAACAGACCAATCTCTCCTTTTAATGCACTGCAAACAACCGCAAAAAGTCCCTTTGCACAACCGCAAACTCCCCATTTGCACAAGGTTGGATACCAAGCTAGCCATGTCCCGTTCCTTGTCCTCACTGATGTCATTGAAGGTCTCTTCCTCCACCCAGCCACCAAGGGTCCCCGAAAGGTGACAACAAACCCCCTGGGATGCCTGCTGTGTTTGGTCTTCCACCTCCTCAAAGCGACCTTCCTCCTCTGACTCCTCTTCTTCAGACTCCTCTCTCTGCGTTGCCTCTGTCTGCGTTATTATAAGGTGTGTACTGTTAAGTAGTACTATTCCTATCGGTTTAATCCCTGTTACGTCCACTATTAGGGGACATGTATATGGCATGGATTTTTGGAAGAAGGTGATGGAAAAAGATGCTTGGTAGGACCTCCTACTTCGAATTTGGGGCACTGCACCTGCAATGTAATGTGCCACCAGATAGGAGTGGTGTATTAAGTTGTACTATTTATTACTATCATTTTAATACCTGTTACGTCACCTATCAGGAGACGTGTATATGGCATGGATTTTTGGAACAGGGAGATGGAAAAAGATGCTTGGTCGGTCCTCCTACTTCGAATTTGGGGCACTGCGCGTGCAATCTAAGGTGCCACCAGATAGTAGTGGAGTGTTCAGTTGTACTATTTATTCCTATCAGTTTAATACCTGTTACGTCACCTATCAGGGGACGTGTATATGGCATGGATTTTTGGAACAGGGAGATGGAAAAAGATGCTTGGTCGGACCTCCTACTTCGAATTTGGGGCACTGCACGTGCAATGTAATGTGCCACCAGATAGGAGTGGTGTATTAAGTTGTACTATTTATTCCTATCAGTTTAATACCTGTTATGTCACCTATCAGGGGACGTGTATATGGCATGTATTTTTGGAACAGGGAGATGGAAAAAGATGCTTGGTCGGACCTCCTACTTCGAATTTGGGGCACTGCACGTGCAATGTAATGTGCCACCAGATAGGAGTGGTGTATTAAGTTGTACTATTTATTCCTATCAGTTAAATACCTGTTATGTCACCTATCAGGGGACGTGTATATGGCATGTATTTTTGGAACAGGGAGATGGAAAAAGATGCTTGGTCGGACCTCCTACTTCGAATTTGGGGCACTGCACGTGCAATGTAATGTGCCACCAGATAGGAGTGGTGTATTAAGTTGTGCTATTTATTCCTATCAGTTTAATACCTGTTACGTCACCTATCAGGGGACGTGTATATGGCATGGATTTTTGGAACAGGGAGATGGAAAAAGATGCTTGGTCGGTCCTCCCACTTCGAATTCGGGGCACTGCGCATGCAATCTAAGGTGCCACCAGATAGGAGTGGTGTGTTCAGTTGTACTATTTATTCCTATCAGTTTAATACCTGTTACGTCACCTATCGGGACGTGTATATGGCATGGATTTTTTGAACAGGGAGATGGAAAAAGATGATTGGTCGGACCTCCTACTTCAAATTTGGGGCACTGCACGTGCAAGGTAATGTGCCACCAGATAGGAGTGGTGTATTAAGTTGTACTATTTATTCCTATCATTTTAATACCTGTTACGTCACCTATCAGGGGACGTGTATATGGCATGGATTTTTGGAACAGGGAGATGGAAATAGATGCTTGGTCGGACCTCCTACTTCGAATTTGGGGCACTGCACGTACAATGTAATGTACCACCAGATAGGAGTGGTGTATTAAGTTGTACTATTTATTCCTATCAGTTTAATACCTGTTACGTCACCTATCAGGGGTTGTGCATATGGCATAGATTTTTGGAACAGGGAGATGGAAAAAGATGCTTGGTCGGACCTCCTACTTCGAATTTGGGGCACTGCACGTGCAAGGTAATGTGCCACCAGATAGAAGTGGTGTATTAAGTTGTACTATTTATTCCTATCAGTTTAATACCTGTTATGTCACCTATCAATGGATGTGAATATGGCATGGATTTTTGGAACAGGGAGATGGAAAAAGATGCTTGGTCGGTCCTCCCACTTCAAATTTGGGGCACTGTGCGTGAAATCTAAGGTGCCACTAGATAGGAGTGGTGCGTTCAGTTGTACTATTTATTCCCATCAGTTTAATACCTGTTACGTCACCTATCAGGGGACGTGTATATGGCATGGATTTTTGGAACAGAGAGAGGGAAAAAGATTCTTAGTCGGTCCTCCCCCTTCAAATTTGTGGCACTGCGTGTGCAATCTAAGGTGCCACCAGATAGGAGTGGTTTGTTCATTTGTACTATTCATTCCTATCGGATTCAATAAAGCCAATAAACCTGGCCCGTTACTAGCCAGGAAACTACAAACCAAAACAACACAAAATAGGATACTTCAAATTAAGACCTCGAAGGGAGAAAAAACAACGAACCCAAAAAAGATCCAGAAGATTTTTACAAAATTTTACAATACCCTTTATACGGCAACAAAACACATAGATCTACACAAAATGAGGGGATTTCTTAATTCCTGTTATATCCCCTTAATAGAAGAAATGTCTTAGAGACTTTAAATGCCAAAGTGACCCTAGAGGAAGTGAGAAAAGCAGTCCAGAACCTCAAACCTGGTAAGTCACCAGGCCCAGACGGGTACACCAATTTATATTATAAAAAATGTATAGACATATTAGGCCCGCACTTGGTCACTCTAACAGAGTTCTAGAAGGCAAGCAAACACCAGCAGAACTGAACACGGCAGATATCGCTCTATTCCCTAAGGAGGGTCGAGATTCCCTAGAACAAAAAAACTACAGGCCAATATCATTACTAAACTGTGATACAAAGATCCTGTCAAAAATAATAGCGGATAGAATGTCATCCTTCTTGCCTAAGTTAATACATAATGACCAAGTAGGCATTGTCTCCCATAGGCAAGCGGGAGACAACATTAGAAAAGTCATGAACCTACTGTACCACACCAAAGCCTCTAAAATTCAAGCCTGTCTTATGGCCTTTGGCATTGAAAAGGCGTTTGATTCCCTGGAGTGGACTTACCTATACGCCACGGTTGAAAAATTTGGTATTAAAGGCCATTTGGTATTAAAGGCCAAGCAAAATATTTCAGTTTATCTGGAACCACTCTCCCTCACGCATCACAAAGAAAATTACGTACCTTCATAAGTCAGAGGGGAGACCACAAGGCAGCTCAGTTATCTTTCCTCCCAATAGCACATTCGATATGTCATCAACCGGCCTGGGTGTATTTAGAGAACCACAATTTAAGGCCCTTAACCTGGGACAAGGTGGCTTGGCTATCAGAATTGCCTCAGAGCCTTAAAAACTCGCCAAACCCCCTAATCAGACACTCGCTATCATACTGGAAATGGGCCAAGAAACACACGGGTTTGTTCCCTGGATCCACCCAAATGACCCCAATTCTTGACCACCCTCAGGCCCTGAAACACATGAGCACAACATCACAACACTGGTGGAGGTCAAGGAAACTAGATAGATTGGGAGACTGGTTAGTAAAGGGCCAGATGCTCACCTATGAGGAACTGAGGGACAAGCATGAGCTACCGCTGTCAGAACATTTCAATTACTGTAGGCTGAGGCATTTCACACACTCCCTGACCCAGAAACAGGGGACACCGGTCTTAAATTGGTTCTCCAAAATTTGTAAAGATAAACCTCTATCAAGGGGGATCATTGGGTCGCTTTACAAATATAAAACATTTGTTACTGGTTGAAGTGACACTGGGGGAAGGACCGGAGTGGGGGAGCCCTGGAGACCCTTCAGAAGCAACCTGCGGCAAAATCATCCCAGGAAAATAGAGGTCGCTTACTGAAGCCTGCCCTAGGGTAACCCAAGGGTGATTGCCCGGGTTAGATATTGTAAATAATAAGCTAATACTGCTGGAGGGATGATAGCTTATAGGACTTTGGTGTTTCCTGCAGATATACTCTTTACTATTGTCGGTTTTACCATGTTTTAGGTATCTCTTAAATTGCAATCACAGTAAAAAATAAGAAAAATTATTAACCTAAAAAGTAAAAATAAGAAGGAATAGCCAGCTAACTTTCACAAAATGTCTTTATTGTAAATATGTATTTTTGCACAACTGTTATGCAAGACTTTCAAAAATGCTTTATTTTTCATTACATTCTGTACGCCTTCTGACAATAAAAGAATTTAAATGCAAAAATTAGGTATTGTTGCAGCGACCAGAGAAATTATGTTAGTTTGCCAGGCAGAAAGAAGCCCTAAAACATTGCGTCTTGAACCCTAGTTGGTGGCGGATAAGTCACGCAAGTCATCCGGCATTCAGGGATAAAATACAGCAGTGTGTGGATCATTATTAGCTCAAGGCAGCTCATCTATCAGGCCTTTTTTAATCAAATGTATCGCCCACTGTCAGTCCCTTTGGGATCCATCCCTCATTCATCTTAATAAAGGTGAGGTAATCTAGACTTTTTTGACAACTTCTCTTCTCAGTGACAAAACCTCCTGCTGCACTGAAGGTCCTTTCTGACAGGACACTTGAAGTGGGGTAGGACAGAAGTTCTATGGCAAATTGGGATAGCTCAGGCCACAGGGCAAGCGTGCACACCCAGTAGTCAAGGGGTTTATCGCTCCTCATAGTGTCGATATCTGTAGTTATGGCGTTGTAGTCTGTTACTGGACGGTCGAGTCGTTCTCTGAGGGTGGACCCCGAAGGGCTGTGGCGATGCATAGGATTTAAAAAGTTCTGCATGTCCTCCATCAACAACACGTCTGTAAAGCGTCCTCTCCTTGCCGGCGTGGTCGTGGGAGGAGGAGGATTATGTTCACCTCTTCCGCTGTTAGATTGCCGTTATGCTGTGACATCACCCTTAAACGCTGTGTAAAGCACACTTTTTAATTTATTTAATTTTTTTTGGAAGTGCTGCATCCTTTCCGACTTGTGGTAATTCGGTAACATTTCGGAAAATCAACTCTGATATACTTAACTAAGGGGTGCTAGGCCCAAAGAAAGTATCAGAGTATATGGCCAAAAACTCCGTTGATAAATGGACGGAAAAACATCTATCCATTGATAAATGGACACTCATTCAGGACGGATGGTCACCTTTGGGTCGCCCACTATGCCAATTCTTTGACTTGATTCCATCTGGACTTTTTGGCCTCCTCGCTCTTTTGATTTTCCGTCCATTTATCAACGGAGTTTTTGGCCATATACTCTGATACTTTCTTTGGGCCTAGCACCCCTTAGTTAAGTATATCAGAGTTGATTTTCTATAGAGATCCCAAGCTTGGTGACTACCCCACTGACCACATCTATAGAGATCTAAAGCCTGGTGACTACCACATTGCCCACATTTGTGGAAGACCAAGAACTACTTTATGAGTGATTTCTGATACCTCTATTTAGAGGGTCCTACATGTGAGTGTCCATTTGTTATGCAAACAATTCTTTTTTAAATACATTTATTGATCTGCTCTAGGATTTAGTGTGCGCTTTCTTGCTTTTTTGCTCCATTCTCTACAGCATAACTCTGTGGTGACCAGAGTTTTTGGGAACAGCTGCCCTATTGTCCAAGGAGCCAGATTACATCTACCACCTCTACTTTCTCTCAAGAACGCCGCAAAAGAAGACCTCTGAGATTCTACAACCAATATTAGAACTTTGTTTCTCGTCTACTCCACCTGGACTCACTTAGGTATTTTCTAGTACATGTTGCGCCTTCTGGGTTTTTGTATTTTGTGTATATATATACTGTACGTCTCTTGCTGATTCATTTTTTGTGTTAATATATATTTCCCTATATATATCTATATATGTGTGTTTTCTGTATATATATATATATATATATATATATTTTTTTTTTTTTATATATATTTTTCTCCTTACATCTCAGTATTTATTCCCTTCCACATATACCCTCATACATGTTTAACCTTGCTTAGGTATTGGCGTGACGTTACGGTTTGTCATCTCCATACTTTTAGGCGCTATAGTATTTACTAGTTTTCCTACTATAGGGAATTCTAGGTCCTTCCTTTCTATATTTCGGGCTAAGAGTTCAGACAAAGCCAGCTGTCAGTTGCCGGGCAAGGGGGTGACTTTGTGACATTGGCTTCTTACGCTCAAACATGTCCTTGACAGACACCTGACTGTGGGCAGATGAGCAGGGACTGCTCAGGGCGAGACACGGAGTGGCTGATGGTTGAGAGGGGGCAAGCAGTGCAGCAGTGGTTGACGTGGCTGAAGATGCTGGACCAGGAGGAGGATGGCGGCTTTGACTTTGTGTGCTGCTTGTACTCATGTGTTGATCCCATAGGCGTTTGTGATGTGACATCATGTGCTTTCGCAAAGAAGTTGTACCTAGGTGGGTGTTGGACTTCCCACGACTCAGTTTCTTTTCGCACAGGTTGCAAATGGCATCACTGTTGTCACAGGCAGACACATGAAAAAATTGCCACACTGCTGAGCTCTGCAATGACGGCATTCTGGTGGTGGCAACAGCATGCGTTGACTGGCGTGCTGTCTGGCTGACCCCGGGTGCTGATGCATGCTGTCTGACTGTGCCACTAGCTACTTTCGACGACCTCCCCCTGCTTCCAACTCATCTCCTCCTCCTCTCTGTCTCCCCATCTGAACTTTCCTCCTGTTCTTCTTCTCTTAAAGCGGGCACCCACGTGACATCCACGGACGCATCGTCATCATCAACCGCTTCACTTGTATCTGACAACTCAACAAAGGAAGCAGCACTGGGTACAACATCATCATCATCAGACCGTACGTCCATGTGTGTAATGCTGCCTGACTGGGACATATCCCTGTAATCTACATCCTCTGGCACTAATGTTTGTGCAACACTCATTTCTTCCAAAGGATGTGTAAATAACTCTGCTGACGGATCAAGTGAAGCGGCTGTGGTGCTAGTGTTGGTGGTGGCGGCAGGCGGGCGAGTGGTATCTGGAGAGGTGCCCGAAGCTAAGCTGGAGGAGGATGGTGCGTCTAGGTTCCGAGCGGAAGCTGTAGAAGTTTGGGTGTCCTGTGTTACCCAGTCAACCATGTCCTCAGAACTTTTCAAGTTCAGGGTACGTTGCCTCTGAAAACTGGGCATTATTCTAGGGCCAAAGGGAATCACAGCACCACGACCACGACGGCCCCTCGGGGTGGCCTGCCTCTGCCTGCCATTTTTTTTAGTGGTACTATGCGTGCAAGCTACTGTGACACCAGATATGAGTGTCCCTGTGCACTGGCAAAAAGTTGGCAGAGCAGGCGCTGTAGGCAGGCAAGTGATATTCAATTGATTACAGTCAAAAAAGTGTTGTTTTATGTCACTGTACACTACGGTTGCACCGGATATGAGTGTCGCTGTGCACTGGCAAAAGTTGGCAGAGTAGATGCAATAGGCCTCACACACACGCCTATAGGCAGGCTACGGATATTAAATCGATTACAGTCAAAAAGGGTTCTTAAATGTCACTGTACACTACGGTTGCACCAGATATGAGTGTCACTGTGCACTGGCAAAAGTTGGCAGAGTAGATGCAATAGGCCTCACACACACGCCTGTAGGCAGGCAACTGATATTCAATTGATTACAGTCAATAAAGGGTTCTTAAATGTCACTGTACACTAGGTTGCACCAGATATGAGTGTCACTGTGCACTGGCAAAAGTTGGCAGAGTAGATGCAATAGGCCTCACACACATGCCTGTAGGCAGGCAACTGATATTCAATCGATTACAGTCAAAAAAGGGTTCTTAAATGTCACTGTACATTAGGTTGCACCAGATATGAGTGTCGCTGTGCACTGGCAAAAGTTGGCAGAGTAGATGCAATAGGCCTCACACACACGCCTGTAGGCAGGCAACTGATATTCAATCGATTACAGTCAAAAAAGGGTTCTTAAATGTCACTGTACACTACGGTTGCACCAGATATGAGTGTCACTGTGCACTGGCAAAAGTTGGCAGAGTAGGCGCTGTAGGCCTCACACACACGCATGTAGGCAGGCAACTGATATTCAATCGATTACAGTCAAAAAAGGGTTCTTAAATGTCACTGTACATTAGGTTGCACCAGATATGAGTGTCGCTGTGCACTGGCAAAAGTTGGCAGAGTAGATGCAATAGGCCTCACACACACGCCTGTAGGCAGGCAACTGATATTCAATCGATTACAGTCAAAAAAGGGTTCTTAAATGTCACTGTACACTACGGTTGCACCAGATATGAGTTTCACTGTGCACTGGCAAAAGTTGGCAGAGGAGGCGCTGTAGGCCTCACACTCATGCCTGTAGGCAGGCAACTGATATTTAATTGATTACAGTCTAAAAAGTGTTCTTAAATGTCACTGTACAGTAGGTTGCACCAGATATGAGTGTCACTGTGCACTGGCAAAAGTTGGCAGAGTAGATGCAATAGGCCTCACACACACGCCTGTAGGCAGGCAACTGATATTCAATCGATTACAGTCAAAAAAGGGTTCTTAAATGTCACTGTACACTACGGTTGCACTAGATATGAGTGTCACTGTGCACTGGCAAAAGTTGGCAGAGTAGATGCAATATGCTTCACACACACGCCTGTAGGCAGGCAACTGATATTCATTCGATTACAGTCAAAAAAGGGTTCTTAAATGTCACTGTACACTAGGTTGCACCAGATATGAGTGTCACTGTGCACTGGCAAAAGTTGGCAGAGTAGATGCAATAGGCCTTACACACACGCCTGTAGGCAGGCAATTGCTATTCAATCTATTACAGTCAAAAAAGTTTTGTTTTATTTCACTGAGCACAATAGAAGCTGTTAGTTGTTAGCCTGTCACACATACACACTGGCAGGCAGGCATATGCAATTAGATTACACAGAAAAAAAATAGTAAAATAAAATAAATGATGTTCTAGCCCTAAAAAGGGCTTTTTGGGTTGCTGTCCTTGCAGCAGATATCAGATACGTCCTTCAGGTCTGTAGTGGAAGCTAAATACACAGCCTGGCTATCTATTTCCCTATTAAATCAACAGCTGCTAGAATATATGTCCTCTCTCAACGAACGTAGCTTCAGAATGATTCTAAAATGGAGGCTGTCCTTCAGATGGAAGGCTCTGGAAGGGAGTGTATGCTGCTGATTGGCTGGAATGTGTCTGCTGACTGTGAGGTGCAGGGTCAAAGTTTCCTCAATGATAAAGAATAGGGGGCGGACCGAAAAGCGCATGTGTTCGCCGTTCGCTGCGAACGTGAACATGCCAAAATCGCCGCGAATAGTCTGCGGGCGAACTGTTCGGGACATCCCTAAATGAGAGCAATGAGTGGTTCACAAGTAGAGTGAAGCATGATGAAGAAATAAAAGAAAGCATTTAGGGGCATTGGAGGTGGTGAAGGACCATGTAGGCTTGAAAGGGGCATGTGAGAGGGACCCTTTGACAATTACAGACATTGTAAGAAAGAATACAACAATCTACATCAATAATTACACAAACTATGCCAACTTGCACATATTATACATATATACATACAGCCAGTATATCTCTTTTCCTATAACCACTCTAATTTTCTTTCCCCTATCTTCCCTTTTCCTCCTCTCTCTACACAAATGATTACTGAGTGACTCTCTGACCATAGCCTTCAACAGTGGGTTCACAAAGTGCATCTTTTGAAGTGTAGCTCTGTGAGCTGCTTGCAGATGGTACATTTTACAATTTTAGGCAAATATTAATAAGAATGCAAGCTGAAATATATCACTTCAATGTTCTAACAGGTTTACATGTTGTTTCTTTTCTGAATAATGTTCTTATGCTAAACTACTGTTCTGGCTCATCAAATATTAACAAACAGACTTCTTGTCTGCAATCATTCATCTACTATGCTTTGATTTACATTATATAATCCTTTCTCAGAAATCTGTGCTCCCAACATGTTTCATTCCAATTAAATCATAAATCACAAATTGTGACTGTCAAACCATACAACTATATAACATTTGTAGATTATATTTCAAGCCTTCAATTCACTGGTGAACACATATGTAATTGATTGAGGTTATCAAACAGTAACAGCAGCAGGAAAGTCAACTATATAATTAACTTTTCACTGTCAAGTTCTAGAGTTTCATCCTATTCTAAAACAAGATGTGTAATAAATGTGTAGTTAAGTAACTAGACAAGTAGTTCTGGTACACTAAATAATTACCAAAGTTATATTATTTGTTTTAATTTGTTTTATTTTGTTCAATTCAGATTTTTCATGCTACTATCAAAATGTATCGAAATCTGTAAATCCTGGATTCTTAAAGTATACTGAGAAGAAGCTGAGAACTGTTGAGACATGTTAAAACAGGCATCTCGGTTCCTTCTGGGATCCTTTAAATTTCCTTAGGTATCTTAACCATTACTTTCCCTATTACTCGTAAGCCATAGTTAGAGGCAAGTTAGAGGCTAGTCACAAACAAGCTCAATATACTTATACCAACACCCAAATCAGAATTAGACAGTCCATATACTCAATTCTCATTGGCTGATATATGAAAGACATACATTTTAGCTAATCAAAAGCTGTTGAAAGTGTATATAAGGCAAAATAGCAGCCAAAAACCTGGTATTTGGTGAGAGAAGCTCCATTTGCGTTATCCAAGTTAGGGTAATGTATAATTTAACCCTTTTCCCCCACCAATATAATATTTTTTTGTAGGGATTCTTTTTTTAATTTTCCTGTAACATTTTGGGATTTATTTAGCACTTTTCTTTTTTTTCTTTTCTTTTTCTATAGATCATTTTTTATTTTCTTGGACCCCCGTGTTAGTAGTTGGGTACCATGGGTTTCCATAGGGATCCCCAGGGTATAGGGATTGATGCTAGATGCTATGTGGTCCATAATTGACCCCCACGGTATTGGGTTAAAATGTAAGCGCTATGGGGTTCTATGAGGCCTCATGGTTCTAGTTAGAGGCCATGTAGGTCCATAAATTTTAACTACTCACGATATTCAGCATTTTGTGTTTTAAACCCATGATATAATATAACTAATTTCTGAAACAGCTGTACTATAACTGGACATTGTTTATCTGCAAATTTTAAAAGTTCTGCTAGCCATTTTTTCTAAAATAAATCATTGCTGAGATTTGCAAGTCTGTGGCTTATGAATACTAATTAGCAGTTTTGATATGATAATCAACATACTGTGTTTGTGTTTGCAAACACAATCAAGAAAGTAGAGCTTATCCAAGTGTTATTATGCAGTCATTATTGTAATATTAACTTACGGCATTTTTGGAATATAAAACTTAATTTTAACACATACATTTGATTTTTTTTTAAATGCAACAAAAATGGAATGTATCTTACATTCCGAATCTAAAACGTGTTTTTTCCTTCCTTATTTTTTAATTACAACTAAAAGTCACACAACAATAGTGTCATCAAAAATAATGACCTGATATACCATACACATTAAATATCCTTATATAATACTATACTTCTTTAACATATTTATGTCTGCAATTTGGAGAGCTCTGTATTGTATATGAAAAACGTTCATATTGGTCCGGGGAATAGCATCACAATCTACATCCAACTGGCTTCTTTCTCCATGTAAACAACTCTGTATCCATGGAGAATCTGGGAATTAACTAGTGTAATTTGCCATATCAACAATACAACATAGGCTTATGCTTGTACAAATAAAAAAAATAAAATTAAACCCAGCTTGCAAAATAAAAACAAAAGAGGTAATCTGCATTAAATGAGATTGACCTGTGCTTATTTTCAAAATGATCAAGTGGAATTGCCATTTAGGCAAATGGGTTTTCTATAAGTAAAAAGAATGATTTAGTAGTGTTTTAGTGAAACATTAAACATGACTTGATTAACATCTGGTAGTAATTTCAAAAGGTAGGATGGGTTCAACATATGTGGGTAAGTGAGAAATATTAAAGAAAATTTCTATAAATAAAAGAGTCAGCTGTATTTACATATACATTTACACTTATGTCTTAATTTTCCAGGATACCATTTTCACACCATTGGTCTACAAATTATATACTGTATCTTTTTTTTAAATAGGCTTTAAGAAAGGCATTGGTGATATATTATATATTATCTAGCCTAAATTAACTGTATAAAAAAGGAGGTTTATGTTCTTATAAAGTATACTGTGCAAAGTTTACCATATTTACACCGTTTTGAAAAATAACTGCAGATGTAAATCTAAATAAAAATAAAATGATTGAATTACATGACTCAGGGCCACATTCAATTTGAAGCCTGTAACTCAATCGCAGACAGCTGAATGTCTGCAAGTGAGTTGCAAGCTCCCGTTGGTCTCCGATTGCGATGCTATTCTATTGCTGAAGGTCACGAGCTATGGGCCCCAATCAAAAAACGTAAACCATGCACTGGTTCGGAGCAGTTCTGGGAAGGAACCTGATCAATTCAGCAAGCCCCTAACTGCCCATTTCAAATTGGTCAATAGAAAATGAGACAAAAATTAGGCTTGGGGATCTGATATGCGATCAGACTCGCAAAACTTGCAAAATAAAGAATTAGGAAAATGAATGCCAATAATGTTCTAGTCCACATGGGTGGCCTGATATGTATTAACTCATTGATACCCGAGATCGATTTAACCCCGAAATGACACATAAAAAATGTGCTTGAGACTGTTGTGCAATTAATTCTAATGTCTATCATCGCTTTCCCTGTTATTTACAGTGCAGTATTGATTTTTTATATGCCTTTACAGTGCTACAAATGGGTTTTTAACCCCCTTGTGGGTCCTCTCTAGTACTCATAGGATTTTCTCCTTCATGTGTGGTTTACGGGTGTGAAAACATTTGCAAGCTTGAGGAATCGTAGCAATTGAATAGCGATTTGCGATTTTAGCCTTGCGAAAGATAGAGATCAAAGGCTTCTGGAGGCTGTAAGTTACAAGTGTGATCTGCGTCATTTTTTTAAGGCCGTAACTCGTAAGCCATTCCAAGCGCGCAAAAATACACCAATTGACTAGAAAAATAGCTTGTGAGCTCACTTACGGGCATACGGATCTCACATTTGGTCAATTGAAAATGGCCCATAGTGTATTTTCTAGTCTCGTTGTTAGGATTAGTGAGATAGGGCTCACTTTTCATGCTCACATTTTAAATACATAAAAGGTTTAATCTTCCTAAGAAATAGAATAGAATAACTAGCATTGTTTACATTTAATAATTGTGTTTGCTTCGAAGAGGCTACATGTCGCATTAATATTCCATACTATTTCTAATATACACCTAATACATGAAATATTGTATTTATCCATATTTCCATTTTCAATGAAAATGCTTTTGTTTACTGACGTATATAGCAACCAAGTAAACATAATTTTGGTACAAGATGTGCTTCTCAACCGCCCCCCCCCCCCCCCCCCCCCCCCCCATACAGGATGGTTTGGTAAAGAAATCATAGTTGACATAGCAAAAAAATGATATCACACAGAGCCCCTCTATGACATCAAAGCATGCAAGAATCAAACATGTTGACCTTTTCTGATTTTCTGTAGAGGCATCAAGGCAATCTGTTACATATCAGGAACCTAACAAAACTACACACAAGGATATCCATGCTGTAATACATTTTATTTTATTCCTGCTGTTTTTAAAAAGACAGATAGGGTCATGTTCTACAATTGTAACTTGTTTGGTGTCATTACTGTTACTTATCCAAAATAAATCAGTAGTAGTGATTAAAATGAGTACTACTTTAAAAATGTTTTGGACAAGCATGGGGCTGAGAAAGGTTTGGCATTTCAATCTGAAAAGAAAACAAGCAGACTTGAAGGAGCAAGTGGTTATAATTTATCATTCACTATATTTCTGTGCAGCGGCAGAGCTAGTGTATTGAGGGCCCCTGTGGAAAAAACATTTTTGGGTCTCTCTTTTTTATTGTGTTGAGCACACATGCATTTATATACCTCTGTATATAGTGATACCTATTTTGTTAGACAAACAAATTAGTTGAAATTACATGCTTTTGAGAGTGTACTTCTTTTTAGCAAGTCACAAACAATAATCGCTAAAACAAGAAATCAAGAACATGGTGAAACAAAGCAGACAATCATAGTGGAGCACAGACATGCATCATAAATTAGGTATTAATATGTCAAGTATGTGAGTCTATATATCAGGTTTGAGAAAGGGAAACAGGAAAGTAATACATTGGAGCCATAATTTTCCCCATATAATGAGGATTAGAAAAACAACAATAAAGCATGGGAGGAATGTGGAATGTGGAAGAGTCACAAGAAGTGTTGATACTGAGAAATCACAAGTCAATATTATCAGCCTTATTAAATTGTGATTCAGACAATTCTAAAGGACTCTATATACATAAGCACAGAGCATATTTTTTAAATAAGTGTTTAGTTAGTGAAAACCTTGCTTTTGGATAGAAGTTCACTAACTAAAAACTTATGTAAAAAAAATATGCTCTGTGCTTATATAGAACCCTTTTCAATTCGCCGAATCACAATTTAATACGGCTGTAAATCTGGTATCCTTTGTATTAAACAATTTAATCATCTTCCCTAGTTAATATTTTTCTCTCTGGAGAGGGCTTTTTAGAGATGGTCTCAGAATGGATTTGAAAATATATATGGATTGAATCTTTGGATAAATAGTTTGTTCAAAAGAAAAAATGGTTTTGAAATCATTTTACCTTTGTTTTTCAATTTTTTTCAATTTTTTTTTGTCTTTTCCAGTCTCTGCTATTCTGCATTTCTAGTGCTCAGTGTCAAGAAAAAGGTTACAAATCTGTTAGATGCCAGGCATGACATGCACATAGCATATTCCAAGACTGTCCCACATATTGCTGTTCTTTCTTAACAAAAGTTTCTTAAACAAACTCAGTCATCTAATTAATTATTTTTCAAAAAGAGTTTTATAGAATATAATTAAGAAGAGTACTTGGAATCCATCTTACTCATATATTTGTTTCTTATGATTTGGGCTCAAAATAACGGTTTGAAATTAAGTGATATTTTTTTTTACATAATAAACATATCTAATATAATAAAATATGAGTTTCTATAATGTTTTACATAGTTAACTAGTAATTGAGGTTGAAAAAATTATTTTACTCCATCAAGTTCAATCTTTTTAGATCTCCTCTGACCTGTAATAGGCAGATTAATTGTTAATTGATAATTGATCCAGAGGAAGGCAAACAGAAAAAAACCCAGTGAAATGTTGCCAATTGTCTCAAAAGGGAAAAGAAATATAAAATTCCTTCCTGACCCCAGAAATTGGCGATCGGGCTCCTCCCTGGATCAATACTTCCTCTCTAATTATCCAGGATAACCCTGAATGCCCTTTTTATATAAGAATACATCCAATCCCTTTTTAAATGTATCTATTGAATCTGCTGTCACCACCTCCTTTGGTAGAGAATTCCACAGATTAACCACCCTTACTGTGAAAAAACATTTTCTTTCTTTAAGGTGAAATATTTTTACTTCTAATCTCAAAGGATATTCCCTCTTAGATGCCTTTTTTTTCTAGAAAAAAATAAGTTTAGTTTGGTTAGTCTTTCTGCATAACTTAGGCCCTCCATTCCCCTTATTAATTTTGTAGCCATTCTCTGTACCTTTTCCAGCTCTAAAATGTCCTTTTTATGAAGTGGTGCCCACAACTCTTCTCCATATCCCAAATGAGGATGTACTAGGAATTTGTATAGTGGCAGAATTATATTTGCTTCCCTTGCTTCTCTACCCTTCCTAATACATGCTAATATGTTACTTGCCTTTGCAGCTGCTGCTTGGCATTGAGCACTGTTATCTAGATGGTTGTCCACAAGCACTCCCAAATTCCTTTCAATATGTATATACCCCTAGATTTACTCCATTAAGATTATAAATTGCATGGCTATTTTTCCTTCCTAACTTTACATTTATTCGTATTAAATCTCATCTGCCATTTAGTCGCCCATGTATCTAATTTATGCAAATCCCTTTAGAGGGAAAGTACATCATTATCTGATTTAATTACGATATTTTTCTGTGTATAAGACAGTATTTTTTACCAATTTTGTAGTCTAAAATAGGGTGACCGTCTTATACTCGGAATGTTGCAATTAGATACACTGGTCTGGTTCTGTAGTGCTGCATCTGGCCACTAGTTTTAAGGCAGGAGAAAAGACACACATTTGGAAATGCATTGGTTCCAATTAGAGTGCATTACTTTGCAAGTGTGTATAAAAATGTGTATTTTATAAGTTTTTATTGTGTTACACATATATTTAAGGACACTTTCTGTCATGATTTTCACTGATTTCCATCCCATCACTTATTACTCAGTTGCGATGTGCAATTGCATTTTTCCGGTTTAACACTGGATCACCAAGATATTGAGCGGGAATGGAAATCAGTGAAAATCATGATAGAAAGTGCCCTTAAATATATTTGTAACACAATAAAAACTTATAAAATACACATTTGCATATTTATTTATTTCTGAATTTTGGGCTCCAAAAATAGGGGTTGTCTTATAAATGGGGCATTTTATACATGGAAAAAAACGGTACCTTGCACAACTTATTATCATCTGCAAAAATGTAGACAATATTTTCCAGTCCTACTTCTAAGTTGTTAATAAATATGTTAAAAAGGTGACTTGTTGACTACCTTGTACTCGTGTATAGCAGTCTCTGTCCCCTCTTTTCTGTATAATTTAAATGGCTGTTTTTTACTCCTCATCTTCATCTTTAAGTCATTGCCACATGGGTTGTGATTTGCTTCTACTTTTATTTCCACATGGTACATGGTGATAAGTATTTGTATTTAGTAAGGATTTAAACATTCTCCATATATGTCCCAGTCTATACGTCTTATTGCTGCCCTTAGACCGTTAAAATCTACCCTTTTAAAATTAAGATTTTTTGTCGGCCCTTACAGTTTTTTTTTTCAATTCAATCTCAAATGAGACTGTGTTGTGAGCACGGTTTTCTAAAGGTTGCTCTATTTCAACATTTGATACTATATCAATATTATTTTTGATGACTAAATCCAAGATATAACCTGGGCCAGATAATGATCTCTGAGTGTACTCAAGAACCTTCTCCCCTTATTTGAACTGCTGGTCTTATTTATCCAGTGTATTTCAGGGTAATTAAAATCTCCCATTATTAGAACTTGCTTAGCTGCATTTACAATCTGTAACAATAATTGCATTTCCTCACTTTCATTTATATTTGATGGTTTATAGCATACTCTTACTAATATTCTTTTAGAATTTGCTCCTCCGCTATTTAACTCTACCGACAAACATTCAACATTATCGCTAGTTCCATCATAAATATCTTTTTTTTTTATAATTAACTTTTTTTATTGAAAGAATAAACAAATAGAACATCGTAAGTTCAGCAAATCATATAACAAATCTCTCAAGTATCAACAAGATATATCAAAAAGTTTCTTTCAAAGTTTTTCTTTTTTGGTTAGAATAACACATGAACATGTAAAACATATATATAAAGTCACACAAGGTCTTGAACATATATACATTCCTCAAAGCAGACATGTGTCTAGGAGGTACAGTAAGGTGAAACCATAGATCAAACATCAGGTCAACCCATAAAAGTAGTTCACACGAACCTTATTGTGGACCTCGTAGAGTCCATAAGTCCCAGCAGGAGGCCCATCGACGGTATCTTTCATCAATTTCAGCTGAAAGTGAGCTCATAGCCCGAATGAACCTGATTTTGTGAAGTACTTCAATGTGAGTAGGGGAGGTAAGTTTCCAGTGTTTAGCTATGATGCATCTCGTGGCCAAAAATATCTGTGTTGTTAAACATTGTTCTGATTTGAATAGCCCCGTAATTGGAAGGCCTAGCAAAGCTTCCTCAGGCTTTTGTGTTACTGTTGTCCCCAAAAGTGTTTCTAATAGGTCGTATGTTGCTGTCCATATGGGTCTTATTTTTGGACACTCCCACAGCATGTGAATCAGTGTACCAGTGTCTGTGCAGCCCCTAAAACATGTGTCAGGGTGTGTTTTGTTCAGAAGATGGAGTCTTGCTGGTGGAAGGTACCACCTCATTATTGTCTTAAAAGAGTTTTCTTTTAGTGTCACGTTTAGTGAAGAGGTATTGGCTTGTTTTAGGATCTTATTCCATTGGCTGTCGTCTAGAGTTACCTGCAAGTCAGCCTCCCATGCAGTTTGGTAATGTGGTTTAACCCTGTTGGTGAGAGACACCATCTGATTGTAAATGATGGCTATATTGGCCTTACCTCCGGGATTGTTGATACAGCATTTCTCAAAGGGAGATTTGGTGTGATATTTGTTGATTTTCGTAGAGTGTGTTAGTGTCTCATTAATTGCCATCAGATTAAGCCACTCTCTATGTGGCACCTGAATTATGTCAGTGATAATTGACGATGTGTTGCTTTGTGAGGTCACCCAGGTATCTGCCACAATTGTTATTTTGTTCTTTATCCACCATTTCATCTGGGTAAATTTATTGAGGTGCTGACCTTTGTGTGATTGCCATAGTGGAATCAAGCCAGAACCCACACTCAGGAGGTCCACCCTTCTGTTCAGGTCTTTCCATAATTTCAAAGAGTGGCTAATACAAATTGGTAACTCTCCTGTTCGTAGGTCCCGACCCAAGCTAAGCCATAAAACCTGCGATAGTACCCAATGCTTGTCTTCTAGAAGTTGCCTCTCTATGTCTGCCCACACCGGTATGGCCTCTTTTTTAAACCAGGTCGTGGTTTGAGCTAATCTAGTGGCCTTATAATACTTGATTAGATCAGGGAAGGCTAGCCCCCCTTTCTGTTTAGGCGCACACATTGTGGTTCTATTAATTCTTGGTTTCTTGTTATTCCATGCGAACTTAAAAAGTGTTTTTTGCAACACTCTAAGGTCGGGTAACCTGATCGGGGTTGGGATTGTCCTAAATAGGTATAATAATTTGGGAATCACATTCATCTTGATGGAATTTATTCTGCCCAACCATGAGATGTTAAGGACGGACCACTTGGAGATATCTGCCTTGATTCTGTTAAAGACAGGAGGAAAATTTGGGGTAGTGTAATGTTGAGGGCTATGCTCTTGTTAGTGTTGATTTTGAACCCTGACACTCTGCCAAAGTCTGTGAGCAATTGGAATAAATTAGGCAGGCTTGGTATTGGATCTGTAAGTGACAGCATGATATCGTCTGCAAAAAGGTTGAGCTTATGCTCATTAGGGCCAATCTGCACTCCTTTAATGTTTGGACAATTTCTAACTGCCGCTGCCAATGGTTCAAGACTAAGGGCGAAGAGCAAGGGGGAGAGTGGGCAGCCCTGTCTAGTTCCCCTAGTAATATTAAATTGTTTGGACACAAATCCCTGATATATAATACATGCTCTGGGATCGCTGTATAAAGGCATAATGCCCTTCAAAAAGCCGTCCCCCAGACCAAACTTCGCCAATGTTTTCCACATAAAAGTCCAGTCTATCCTATCAAATGCCTTTTCGGCGTCTAAAGATAGGAGCATTAGCGGGATATCCTCTCTGGTAGCCAAGTCTATCAGGTTAAAGATTCTCCTGGTGTTGTCGGGTGCTTCTCTACCTGAGATGAAGCCTACCTGGTCCGGATGGATCACGTCCGGCAACAATGGGGCCAATCTGTTTGCCATTATTTTGGAATATAGTTTGAGGTCCGTGTTGATCAATGAGATCGGTCTATAACTACCGCACTGTGCTGGGTCTTTCCCCTCTTTGGGTATTACGATAATTTTAGCCTCTAGAAATTGTGGTCTGAATGAAGAACCAGAAAGGAAACTGTTAAATAATTCTTGGAGGTGCGGCAGCAAAAGATCGATGTATTGTTTATAATAAAAATTTGTGAATCCATCCGGACCAGGTGCTGCATGTGATCTCGTGGCCTTAATAGCCTGTTTAATTTCCTCAGCAGTTATGGGGTCTGCTAGGGTCTCTGCCTGTGATTCCTCAATTTGTGGCAGCTGAATCCCAGAAAGAAATTCATCAATTTGTGATTTGTGAGAGTAGGATCCTGAGTGAGAGGGGGCGGAATACAGTTCTGTATAAAATTGTCGAAAGACATCAGCAATCTGGTCTGGTTTAGAGACCGGGCCTTTCCCTTTAGTAAATATCTTTGGGATGAATGAGTCCGCCCTCTGTGCTTTAAGCTTTCTGGCCAACATACTGTCAGGTTTATTGGTGCTCATAAAGAAGCTGGCCTGCGTACGTTGTAGCATGGAGACCACCTTCTTCCTGAGCACTGTGTTTAAGGTGTGTTTGTATTTCAGAATTTCATTGTAGATCTTAGGATCATGATTCCTGGCAAATAGTGATTGTAACTCTGTGATCTTGCTATTGAGGTCCCTAATTTGCACTCTATCTGCTTTTTTCGCTGCTGCTCCTAGCTGAATACAAACTCCTCTAATCACTGCCTTATGGGCTGCCCACACTCCTCCCCCGTCTACCTCACCCCCACTATTGATCCCGAAGTATTCCACAATTGCACTGCTGATTTTTTCCCTTAGGACTAGATCGTTTAATAGACAGGGATTTAGTGCCCGCGAGGGGGACCGTCCCGCTGGTAGAAGTCCAGACAGGGAGATCAGAACCAGGTCATGATCTGACCACGAAATGGGTCGAATGGAAGCTGCTTCTAAGTTTAGTGATAGGTGTTGTTGAATGAACAGGTAATCAATTCTGGAGTGTGACAGATGTCTGGGGGAGTAAAAAGTATACTCTCGATCAGTGGGGTTCATTATCCTCCAACTGTCTATCAGGCAATTAGATCTGAGAATATGTTTAAGAGCTCGGGTAGCCGTGGGAGGTGTGAGTTTAGTGGTAGCAGTTGATATGTCTGTAGATGGATCTAGGACTGTGTTCATGTCCCCCCCTATGATCAGGAGGGAGTGCTCCCAGCCCATAATCAGATCTGAAATCTTAGTGAAGAATTGCTTCTGATCAGTGTTTGGCGCATATATGTTAAGGAAGGTAATTTTCTGGTCATGAATGGTGCCATGTACTGCCACATATCTACCCTCTGGGTCTGTCTGAGTGCGGGTGTGGCGAAATGTAAGCCTATTATGAATAAGGAGAGTCACCCCTCTTTTCTTTTCTGTTGCGGTGGAGTGGAAAGTTTGTTTATATGCTTTCCCCCAGTATTTGGGGACCGCTAGTTTCTTAAAATGTGTTTCTTGCACAAATATTACATCTCCCCCTAGTCTCTGATACTCTTTTATGGCAACCCCTCTCTTAATCGGTTCATTCAGGCCCTGAGCATTATGTGAAATGATATTAATATTCATGACTCACCGTTTGTCTGGGGCTCAAGGCCAAGCTTAGTAGAGCACTAAGGGTTATAGCCGCCTTCGAGTATCTAGTCTGATGAGCCTCCCGCTGGGACTCCGTCCAGAAACCACCTGCGTCACTTCACTGTGCAAATTGATGTAAACGTAAAGTAAAAAGTTAGGGTAGAACGGATGAGGAGAACACAACGATATACAGTGGTTGAAACTGCTTGTCAAGTAATCCGGCGTCAAATTTGTTGACACAAATTTATCAAAAAAAAAAAAAAAAAAAAAACTTCTTTTTTTTTTTAATTCTAAAAATAAAATTATACTAATAGAATATAACAAAACTAGGAACGTAGTATAACACTACTTCAAGGAGAGCGAGCGCTGTCCTTTTAATTAAATTGGTGAGTCCAGTAGTATTAGACTCCAATACTGACTGGATTCGCCGGGGGGTGTGTATATGGTGAAGCCCTTAAGGGACACTATCAATATCTATATAAAAAAAAAAGAAGAAATATTCTTCTAAAGTGACAGATAGTTATGCAAGAGTTTAACTAGTCATGTCTGTTCATATTTTTGGTCGCAAGTTTTAGAAGATCAAAATAAGAGGTAGAACCTAACTATAACATATCATATAACAATACATCACAGTGTTATTGGATCTATGGCACATCTGGCTGGTCAGGGGCCCTGTTTTGATGTCTTCTGGAGGGGAGGTTGGAACCTCTACCACGAGAATTAAGACCAACTGTTCTTCCTCGGGGACCCTCTGTCAACTCCCTGACGGGTTGGCTGTCGCCAGAAACTCCAGGAGCATCTGTTAAAGTAATGCCCCAGGTAGCTAGAAGGGCCATCCCCTCCTCTAGGGTTCTGATGGTAAAGAACTTGCCGTCCCTGGCAATCAGTAGGCGAAATGGAAAGCCCCAAGAGTATTTCCAGCCATGGGCCAGGATGTTGTCCAGGAGTGGTTTCATCATTTTCCTCTTGAATAACGTTTGTTGAGCGAGGTCCGCAAAGACACTTGGTCTGTGCCCTTCGATGTCAGGGATACCCCCCCTGGATGCTCTCATGAACATTTCCTTAGTTGTATAGTAATGGAAGCGGGCGATTATATCTCTGGGGCATTCAGACATGGTGGAACGACCTCCCAGAGCTCTATGGATCCGGTCCAGTCTGTATTGCTCAGAGTCCAGATTTGGTAGCAGAAACTCACAGAGCTCTGACATGTATAGATGGAGGTCAGTTACTGATTCAGGTACGTTTCTCAGTCTGATATTCTGTCTCCGAGATCTATTTTCTAGGTCTTCCTGAAATGTTAAGTGGCGGGCTTGCTCCTCCTTTAGCATGGAGATTTCTTCCTCAATCTTGACATGAGATTGTTTTAGTTTGTTATATTTCTCTTCAAGCGAGTCAGTTTTAGCGTCCACTCTTTTTATCTCGGACGTCAAGTCTGCTGAGACTTTTTGGATGTCCGCTCTGATGTCCTCCCTGAATGTGAGTATCAGGTCTTTGAGGTCTTGGATATCACCCTTAGTGCTTGGCGCTGTATGCTCCATCGTTGTTGCTGCCGTGGTTTTTGAGTTAGGCTGTTGTTTTTGAGATGCAGGGGGTGACGCTCTAGGCAAGTAATAAGATTGTATATTCTTGCTACTTTTTCTCGTAGCTACTCCAGCCATGACATAAGAAAAGGTATTTTGTCACTTTTGCGTTTGTAAGTGTCCCCATGTAACGGGCATATGGGAATAGGAAGTTACATCCTGGAGAATATCAAGTCTCTCATGTGAAACATATGCCTCATAAGCTTTGTGCTATCAGGAAGTCCCTTTGTGGTTTACCACTTTCCTCCACTAGATGGCAGTGGCAGACCAGGGAAGTATCAGATGTAATTGATAGTCTTAATTTCTTGTAGTAGTAAGTTAATGTAGTTTAAAGATCACTGATGTTATATTCCTGAAATTTCTCTGGGTAGTAGTGCTGTATATCTTTATTGCAGTACACTGAATATATGTGCACCCCATTAGACCCCAAGATATAGTAAGTTACCAGAGTGCTTCAGGGATTGTCACTTTGACCATCGGGCGGCTGAATTGTAGTGTGCTCTGCTCAGCACCAGCCACATTGTAGCTTGATCCGCCAAAGAAGGAATAAAATACTTTTATTGTGCATATGAGAATCTGTGAACTTCCAATGTAGGGTAGATGGTGCCCCTTTTCTACTTTGACAGATAACAATTGTATCCACCTGCCTTTGGTGTCAGGCAGCTGCATGCACTTAGTGAAATCAGAATGGCAGTCAGTCACTGGGCCTAGCCCTGCCCTAGTTAGAGCATAGAGACCACAAGTCACAAAATGCCCCCTATCACAGGGGAGTGAGGCATAAGAACTTGCAGAGTTGTGTGTCACAGTTCCAAGGCAATGATAGTTGGATTCTTTGCCACAGCTGTAAATATTGACAACAAAAAATCAGGGCTTGGCTGTCGTTTGAAATAGGACTAGAACATAAGAATGCAAATCAGGCTCTAGTCACACACTTAACAAACTTCAGTAGACAATAGCAACAAAATCAAAGGACACTGGGTTGTAAAGGCCTAAGTAGGCTTGTCAGTTGTAGTGGATTTCAGAGGCACTGATAGGCATGTCAGTTGTAGTGGAGTTTCAGAAGCACAGATATATATATTGCATTCCTGATTTGCATTTTTAAGCCTGAGCATGTAATTTTCATAAGCTGCCACTTGGTGGTAGTGTTGAGCTGTCTTTTATACAGGGAGTAGTCATCAGCAAGCTTATACAACCAGTGTAGCCGATCCCTTTATCTCATATAACATAAACAAGTTAAGATGATAAGGGATTGAGGAAAAAAAAAGTAAATTCCTTGTCTTAAACAGTTCATTACATTTGGCTGTGGCAGTTTTGCTTCAATTGCTTTGCTGATTAGAGTCCAGCACCAATTAGGATTTAATAAACAGAGCTTTTAATGATGGTTGCAAACATATATGTCCCAGCAATGAGATGCTGTAAAGGTACAGTCCCTGGGGTGTGGGGGTACAACTCCACTTGCTCCTTATGATCCCAGATTGGTGTAGAAGTTCATTGAATGCACTTTAATCCCTTTTTTTCTATGTCCACCAGTGTCTGTGTGTAGTTGCAGGGCTATTGCTAGCTTTACCCTGTGTTAGCTTTCAGTAGTAACCCATATAGAGTGCTTGTTAATTTTTATGAAGTGAAAAATTATATGTTGTGCTCCACTTTATATCTCCCATCAAGAGGCCCTTCCCTGGGTAGGTGAGCTGGGGTCTAGCTGGGGCAGGATGACATAAAAGGGTCCCCTTTGGGGTTTAGACTCACCAGACACCTTTCCAATAGTTGTTGATTGTGCCCCATCCAGTATCTTTCAGTCCAGTAGATCTGTGCTAAAGTGAAGTCCAAAAGTTGCTGCACAGTGCTAGAGCAATCCAGACTGTTCAGTCACCGCATCTGGTCTTGTAGATCAAAAATAATCCAAATTGCTTGGTAATTTCATGTTGTATTAAAGCCTTTTTGCAGGGAGCTCTGTAATTGTGCTTCCTCTCTGTTTGCTGCTAGCCACACCTCTCCATCATAAATATCTTCTCTGACTAGAAGCTTAAATTTAGGCTTACCATACAGACAAATCCCTCCTTCTCTTTTACCATTGCCCCTATCTTTCCTAAATAGGTTATAACCATCCAGATTAACAGTCCGGTCATGAGATTCACCCCACCACGTTTCAGTAATACATATTAAATCACATTTCTCATCAACTGCTAATTTTCTAACTTTCCCATTTTTCCTGGCAAGCTTCTGGCATTAGTGAGCATACACCTTATGTTATGAGTCTGTTTGTCATTGGTACCAATATGAACCATTTTAATATGTTTGATGCCTTTCACACAAGCTGCAGAATGTAAATTAAACTTCTAGTGTAATACAATAACAGCTCAAAAATCCGAATATCATACCTGAGAGTCAAGAATGGAGTTTGATCATAAATGTACAATGCACCACTTATCAGATCATTTAATGATCACAAAAACATTAAAATGTTCTGAGAATGTTTATCTGCTGTTAAATGACAATAATGGGTCATTTGGTATAGGCGATAATGTTTTATTCATATTATGATCCATGGATTGTAGATATGATATACTTAATTTATCAACAGTCCATTTGGGGAGTGGCATAAAAATGTGTGCAGCATAGGATAAGATTTATTGGTAAATTATAAGTTGGTATGGTGGGGCATATTTACAGCTGCAAACTAATAGCAATTTTCAGGTTTTGTATGTGAGATGTATTGGTATTCCAAACTGAAAGGTTTCAAAAGTATCACCCCTCTTGATTTAGTTACTCCTAGTATTGTTTCAATTTGATTAATATATGAAAGATGCTGTAGATACATTTTAATGAATTGTTTAGTATTTATATAAAATAATTGGTTGAATAGAAGGTTAAATACACCTTGTGGGTTTGTGAATGGGAAAACACTGTGATATTTGTTCTATAATGCACACCTACCTCGACTTTTGCTATTTTGCTACCTGCCAGTCACTTGCTGCAAGTATACATGTTGTGGCTAACCGTATCCATGTCTACTTTAATATCTCTGAAACAGAAAACATTGAATGTGAGTGCAATGCTTTATCATAAAGATTTTACTTGTGGATAAAATATGATTACACTATATTTTAGTTTGTGTGTTCTCTTGTTTTTTTTCCATTTCATTAGTGATACTGAAGAACTGAAGAACTGTTTAATTTATTTGCTTTAATATTTTTATGTACGTGAGCAATTGGCTATAAATAATCTCTCTTTATCATCTTAATTATGTTTTGATTGGTAAATTTATTAAATTTGTGGAAGGACCGAAGATGTAAATACAATGAAATATTAGGTTTTGTGCTGCCCTAAACCTACTTCATGTGACCCCTTACACACCCAAACTTTTCCTCCATAAATATAATGGCCTTTATTAAATTTGCCTATTTGTTGTTCCAGAAACCCTTAAATGAGCCTGCAAAAGCTATGGCTATTACATTGGCCTCTTTTAGCTATTCGCAAAGGACCTGCGAATTACAGGCTGAAAAGCACAGCATGTGCCAAGATCTAAAGCCTTTGATCTTTCACTCCCGTAAATGTTACAATTGCAAATCTCTATTTAATTGCTATAATTCTCCAAAGACGCGCTTGCGTTCAAACCCGTTAATGGCAAATGTAGCCAAAAATCCTACGGGTACTACTGAGGACATGCAAGGGGTTTAAACTCCTGTCCGTAGCACTGTCAAAGCAAATATAAACACACTACTGCATTTTAAATTACAAGGAAAGCTATGAAAGTTATTAAAATTAATAGCACAACATTCTCAAGCTCACAGATCTGCAATAAATTTTTTTTTTATTTATGTTTAATTTCTGTGTTATATCAATCCCGGCAATCAATGTGTTAATACATATAATAGAACTCGCATGGACTAGAATATTATATTTATTGATTTTTTTCATATTGCATTGCTTCTGAAATGCGGGCCTGATCGCAACTCGGACTTCAAAACCGTAAGTGATTGAAAACTAACCTCCATGTTTTAGTGACGTAATTATGTCTCTTTTACTATTGGCTCCGTCTAAACCCGTAACTACGGGTTTGAATAATTGATCATGTTCACACCCGGAAATGCTACGTGCCGAAGCATCATTTACACATTTGGATTTTGGCCATGTAGTAGCAGTCTTTTCTAATTTAATCGCTCTGTAACTCCTGCAAATTTCAAGGCTGCAGACTTTGTTTTGTTGACGTGTTTTGTTGCCGCACAACCTGGAATTAACATGGTTTGTTTGTTGATTTGCATCATTTAATTTACAGAAAATGCCCACGACTTTGAAGATGTTTTTTTTTTTTTTATTGTGAAGCAAACAACAAATAGGACAAAATAACAGAAAAAATCTATGTGCATAACTATTCACCCCCCAAAGTCAATACTTTGTAGAGCCACCTTTTGCGGCAATCACAGCTCCAAGTCACTTTGGATAAGTCTCTATGAGCTTTCCACATCTTACAACTACGATTTTTGCATATTCCTCCTTGCAAAACTGCTCCAGCTCCTTCAAGTTGGATGGTTTGCGCTTGTGAACAGCAATCTTTAAGTCTGACCACACTTTTTCTATTGGATTGAGGTCTGGCCTTTGACTAGGCCATTCCAACACATTTACATGTTTGCCCTTAAACCACTCAAGTGTTGCCTTAGCAGTGTGTTTGGGGTCGTTGTCCTGATGGAGGGTGAACCTCCGTCCTAGCCTCAAATCATGCACAGAGTGATCCAGGTTTTGCTCAAGAATATCCCTGTATTTTGCACCATCCATCTTTCCCGCGACTCTGACCAGTCCAGTCCAGGCTGCTGAAAAATATCCCCACAGCATGATGCTGCCACCACCATGATTTTCTTTGGGTGATGTGATGTGTTAGGTTTGCGCCAGACATAGCGTTTTCTTTGATGGCTGAAAAGTTCAATTTTAGTCTTATCAGACCAGAGCACCTTCCTCCATACATTTTGGGAGTCTCCCACATGCCTTTTCGAAAACTCAAAACATGCCATTTTGTTTTTTGCTGAAAGTAATGGCTTTCTTCTGGACATAAAGCCCAACTCTATGGAGCGTACTCCAGTCTCTGCTGGGGAACTCTGCAGCTCCTCCAGGGCTACCATAGGTGTCTGTGCTGCCTCTCTGATTAATGCACTCCTTGGCCGGTCCGTGAGTTTTGGTGGGCGGCAGTCTCTCAAGTTTGCTGTTGTGCCATGTTCTTTCCATTTGGTTATGATAGATTTGATGGTGCGCCTGGGGATCATCAAAGATTTGGATATTTATTTATAACCTAACCCTGACTTGTACTTCTCAACAACATTGTCCCTTACTTGTTTGGAGAGTTCCTTGGTCTTCATGGAAGTGTTTGGTTAGTGGTGCCTCTTAATTTGGTGTTTCAGCCTCTGGGGCCTTTCAAAAAAGGTTTGTATATGTAATGACAGATCATGTGACACTTAGATTGGACACAGATGGACATCATTTCACTAATTATGTGACTTCTGAAGGTAATTGGTTGCACCAGAGCTTTTTATGGGCTTCATAACAAAGGGTGTGAATATATACGCTCATGCCAACTTTCTGTTTTCTATTTCAGAAAAATAGTTTTATTTATATATTTTTCTCATTTTACTTCACCAACTTAGACTATTGTGTTCTGATCCATCACGTACAATTCAGATTAACAAAACATTGAACTTAAGGCTGTAATGTAACAAAAATAGGTAAAAAGGGTGGTGAATACTTTTGCACAGCACTGTATATATAATTAGCGAATTGCGCATCAAAAAATGACGGACATAAAATTGTAAGCAAGGCAAAGCTGTTTGCCACACAATGTTAAGCTTTTGCTTCTCTGAGCACCTTCAGCGCTCATTGCGAACCTTTCCTCCTGCCTTCTGTAAGGGATACTCATTGCAGGGTTCATTAATCTGCAAGTTTTGTGCTTGAGAATGCCATGTGTCTCTTTCCAGCATCTTTCCCCTATGCCTTCCCTGTGTGTTTCTCTTCTGTGTGTCTGCTGACTGTTTGTGTGGGGGGCGGTGACTGATGTTTGTTTTATTTTCAAAGTCCCGCGTGCCTGCCATTGTTTGTGTAAGTGTTAGTGTCTTTGTCATTGTAGTTCTATTCTAAGTCCCGCTTGCCTAGCTTTGCTCAGCCTCGTTTTCATCCAATTTCAGGAATTTTTACGATTTTCGTCCGCCATTTTTTGTTGTTGCTTAGTCAATTTTCGATTGACGAAGTCAAATAAGGCTAAAAATTGCTTGCAACCTCACTATCATGCTTCTTGGCTCTCCCCCTGTGCTGTGTTTAAGTGTGTGTTTATGTTTTTTTTTAAATAATTTTTCTTGTTTTTGTGGTTTGAGATTTCCGCGGTTCAGGCGTTAAATTCGTATTTTTACGAGGTGGATTTTTTTTTCCTGAGCTTGCATGTGAAACTGCGCGGCTGCTTAATTGCTCATTTCAGTCTAATTTCCTGCGTGCTTCAATACCTCAACTGCTCGCTTCGCTTTGCGAGGCTCAAAGGGCAATGAGTGCCTTTGGTGCTCATTGCCTAAGTCCTGCGAGCTTGGAAGTCTTTAATGCCTGAACCACTCGCCTTGCTTCGCAAGGCTCGCAGTTGCGACCCCTAGGCAGCAAACGGCTTGCAAGCATGACGACAAATCTCAGTTTGAAAATTATAATATGTGATGTACTGTGACATTCTGAAGCAGAGCATGATCCCCTCCTTTTGGAGACTGGGCTGCAGGGCAGTATTCCAACATGATAATGACCCCAAACACACCTCCAAGATGACCAGTGCCTTGTTAAAGAAGCCGAAGGTAAAGGTGATGGACTGGCCAAGCATGTCACCAGACCTAAACCCTATTGAGCATCTGTGGGCATCCTCAAACGGAAGGTGGGGGAGTGCAAGGTCTCTAACATCCAACAGCTCTGTGATGTCATCATGGAGGAGTGGAAGAGGACTCCAGTGACAACCTGTGAATCTCTGGTGAACTCCATGCCTGTGAGGGTTAAGGCAGTGCTGGAAAATAATGGTAGCAACACAAAATCTTGACACTTTGGGCCCAATTTGGACATTTCCACTTAGGGGTGTACTCACTTTTGTTGCCAACGGTTTAGACATTAATAGGTGTGTGTTGAATTATTTTGAGGAGGGACAGCAAATTTACACTTGTATACAGACTGTACACTTACTACTTTACATGAAAAGATATAATAAAATATTTACAAAAATGTGAGGTACTGTGTATGTGTGTGTATGTAGAGATATATATATATATATATATATATATACATACATATATATATATATATATATATATATATATATACACATATATATATATATATATATATATACATACATATATATATATATATATATACATATATATACATACATATATATATATATATATATATATATATATATATATATATATATACATATATATATATATATATATATATATATGTATATATGTATATATATACTGTACATATATATACATACACACAGTTCCTTGCAGAAGTATTCACCCCCCCCCCTTGACTTTTTACCTTTTTTTGTTACCAGAACACAGTAGTCTAAGTTGGTGAAGTGAAACGACAAAAATATATAAATAAAACCATTTTTTAGAAATAGAAAACTGAAAGTAGGCATGTGCGTATGTATTCACCCCCTTTGTTATGAAGCCCATAAAAAGCTCTGGTGCAACCAATTACCATCAGAAGTCACATAATTAGTGAAATGATGTCCACCGGTGTGCAATCTAAGTGTCACATGATCTGTTGCTACATATACACACCTTTTTTGAAAGGCCCCAGAGGCTGCAACACCTAAGCAAGAGGCACCACTAACCAAACACTTCCATGAAGACCAAGGAACTCTCTAAACAAGTAAGGGACAATGTTGTTGAGAAGTACAAATCTTTGATGATCCCCAGGAGCATCATCAAATCTATCATAACCAAATGGAAAGAACATGGCACAACAGCAAACCTGCCAAGAGACGGCCGCCCACCAAAACTCACGGACCGGCCAAGGAGGGCATTAATCAGAGAGGCAGCACAGAGACCTAAGGTAACACTGGAGGAGCTCCAGAGTTCCACAGCAGAGACTGGAGTATCTGTACATAGGACAACAATAAGCCGTCCGCTCCATAGAGTTGAGCTTAATGGCCGAATGGCCAGAAGAAAGCCTTACTTTCAGCAAAAAAGAAAATGGCACAGTTTGAGTTTGCGAAAAGGTATGTGGGAGACTAAAATTTTACTTCTCGGGCCATCAAAGAAAACGCTATGTCTGGCGCAAACCCAACACATCACATCATCCAAAGAACACCATCATGGGGGTGGCAGCATCATGCTGTGGGGATGTTTTTCAGAAGCTTGGACTGGGAAACTTCTCAGAGTTGAGGAAAAGATGGATGGTGCTAAATATAGGGATATTCATGAGCAAAACCTGTATCACTCTGTGTGTGATTTGAGGCTAGGGTGGAGGTTCACCTTCAAGCAGGACAATGACCCCAAACACACTGCTAAAGCAACACGTAAGTGGTTTAAGGGGAAACATGTAAATGTGTTGGAATGGCCTAGTCAAAGCCCAGACCTCAATCCAATAGAAAATCTGTGGTCAGATTGCTTCTCACAAGCACAAACTATCCAACTTGAAAGAGCTGGAGCAGTTTTACATGTAGGAATGGGCAAAAATCCCAGTGGTAAGATGCGGCAAGTTCTTAGAGACTTATCCAAAGTGACTTGGAGCTGTAATTGCTGCAAAAGGTGGCTCTACAAAGTATTGACTTTAGGTGGGTGAATAGTTATGCACATTGACTTTTTCTGTTATTTTGTCCTATTTGTTGTTTACTTCACAATAATAAAAATAAACATCTTCTAAGTTGTGGGCATGTTCTGTAAATTAAATGATGCAAATCACCAAACAATCCATGTTAATTCCAGGTTGTGAGGCAACAAAACACGAAAAATGCCAAGGGGGGGTGAATACTTTGCAAGGCACTGTGTGTGTGTGTGTGTGTATATATATATATATATATATATATATATATATATATATATATATATATATATATATATGTACTGTGTATATATAGTACGTTTGTTTTCACATTTGAATGCCTCACACAAGTTAAAAAAACTTGTTTCTTGCTCAGAATTCCTATAAATACAGTTATTACACTGAATTCTGGGAAGCTGAGCAGGGATATGCAAATGTGCCCGTAAATGCTTCACTCCTTTAAGCTTATGCCTGCTGTATTACGCAGCCTTTATGCAAAGCGAAAGTTGGATTATACACAAGCTGAGAATCCTATCCACGTACAGCTGTTTCAAGCTTACTGGCTATCATCAGTGGGGAGCTGTATCTAGTAGTTCCCCACAACGATCTTTTAATATATGGCGGGCAAAAGAGCATTAGAAGCCCTCCACTTTACAGTAGTACAGTATATAAATAGTACATTTGTGTTCACATTTGGATGTTTAAAACAAGTGAAAAAAACTTGTTTCTTGCTCAGAATTCAGAGAAATACAGTTATTACACTACATTCTGGGAAGCTAAGAGGGACATGCAGATGTGCTCACAAATGCTTCACTCTTCAAGCCATAACCATTTTAAACATGGCTTCCTTTAAGCTTATGCTTTCTGCAGTACACAGCTTTTATGCAAAACCAAAGTTGGATTATACACAAGCTGGGAATCCTACCCACGCACAGCCGTTTCAAGTTGTATTTATTGCTTTGGCAGAATTGCAGCAATAAGAAGCCTATTTTGTCTAATAATTCTATATGATTTAGAATTTTATTTAACACAATTTGCTGCAATTACATAAACAAATTACAACTGAAATATTCAAATTTTAGTTGCATTTTAAAAGTACACAAAATATAATAAATAACCAAGCTCTCTATTTGGTCTATGTGGAACATATTAACATTTTCATTT
Source organism: Discoglossus pictus (assembly GCA_027410445.1). Lineage (NCBI taxonomy): Eukaryota > Metazoa > Chordata > Amphibia > Anura > Alytidae > Discoglossus > Discoglossus pictus. The sequence continues at coordinate 275,219,748 of CM050165.1, read as the reverse complement.
TTGTTAGACCTTGCCAACTGGTATTTTTCACAGTTTAAAGAAGTTCTAGAACTTGCTAAGAAAATATTTTTTTACAGTCACTTTCAACTTTGTAATCAATTACAACTTTGCGTGTGCTCCAGGTAACCGCCCACCTCTTTTTCTCTGTGGATTAAAATAGGTTGACCAGAGGCAGAAAATACAATTATGAAATAAAATTCTACTTTTATCAACACTCAAAGGAACAATTTCTTAAACCTACAGATTGAGTGTATACCTTTTTAATAATGTAATTTCATTATACACACATATATGTATGTGTGTGTGTATGTGTATGTGTGTATATATATATATAATATATATGTGTGTATATATATATATATGTATATATGTATATATATATATATATATATATATATATATACTGTATATGTATATATATATATATATATATATATATATATATATATATATATATATATACTGTATATATGAGAATTATATACATAATGTATTTTAGTTGGTTCTTAATGCCTAATATTGGAAATAAACAAAAAAAAGGAAACACTTTATTGAACAACTATATAACAATATGCGTTGTAAGAAAAAATAAATAAATGTTATATACAAGGACACTGAGTTGCTGCTCTGTAGCGGAACCCATCCCTGTTTTACCCTGTTTTATGATTATTTAATTCTTGGTTAAAATATGATCCTACAATATGTATGCTGGTTGATGCTCTGCAGAATATTAGCCAGACTTTTGCAGACCTAGGCTAATAGATAATCCTATTACAGAGATTCAAGAGATAAGAAAGTTGTAAAGGATCCTTGCATTTTCCAAAGTGTTTTAATTCTCTGATAAGAACAAAGAGGTGTAATTGAATCAATGTCTGATTGTATCAAAGTTGCCAGGGAGGTGTGACCCACCTATTGTTCTCTTTATGGGTATTGTGCAGCCAAATATGGGGGATGTGGATTGCCTGTGGGAAGAGATGTATAAATATTTCTGCAATAACAAAATAAAGTCAGTATTCATTTGACTCCCAAATTGTGTGTCGTCCAATATGGGAGGTCGGGGATGGTGAAACTGTAGTGCCTCGTGGGTATTTTATCGTATACCAGCGGAGATTTTGGACTGCGTGTTCCTGCTCCGTTACATTTGTTGGCAAGTGGTGGAATTGTTCCCACGGTCAGAAGGACAGCTACAGGAGACACCATTCCGTGGAGTACAGATTGAGGGCAACGCTAGTATCCGTACAGCGCCCCTGGCTACAGCAGGATGGAACCGGCTAGTTTTCGGACAGCGTTCCATGATGAGGATGAGAAGGAGGCCGCAGACTACAGGGAAACAGACAGAAAGGAACTCTGGTATGATGCCCTGCAAGATGCCCAATGGCGGCGAGGTGAGAGTCTCCCCAGTGATGAGCAGCGGCTACAGAAGCGTGTGGCGATGCGGATGTATCTATTGGGAGAGCAGCCCCTGGATGAGTGGGTGACAAGACTAGAGACCCTGGTATGGCGAGAGATCTGGCTAGACAACGCATACCAGGCCCTCTGGTGGTATACCGTCCGACTTACCCCCTGGACGGCTGAACACGACTTACCGGAGGGGGATGATTATGATGGCCCGGGTTTATTATGGGATGCCTTGGAGGACGATATTGATCTTGGCAGCACGGAGGGGTCTAGGTTTTGGGACATCTACGACTACCGGATGGGCATGTATGTCTGGGATGATGAAGGCGAGGTGAGCAAAGACATGACCCACCTGGTAACGAGAGAGTGGGAGCTGGAGCAGGACTACCAACACCTGCTCAGCCTTGTGCAGCCCCAACCTACTCGACAAGCAGAACCAGACTTCATTGACTGGTCCTGGGATGACCTCCAGATGGCAGGTAGAGATGGGACCGAGGTCTCTCTACCGGCCCTCCAGGGGGCAGAAGGTGTCGTCCTTCCCCCTCAGCGGCAGTGTGAACCCCAGGGGGCAGAAGGTGTCGTCCTTTCCCCCCAGCGGCAGTGTGTACCCCAGGGAGCTGAAGGTGTCGTCCTTCCTTCCCAGCGGCAGTGTGTACCCCAGGGAGCTGAAGGTGTCGGCCTTCCCCCCCAGCGGCAGTGTGAACCCCAGATGGCAGAAGGTGTCGTCCTTCCTCCCCAGCGGCAGTGTGAACCCCAGGGGGCAGAAGGTGTCGTCCTTTCCCCCCAGCGGCAGTGTGAACCCCAGGGGGCAGAAGGTGTCGTCCTTCCCCCTCAGCGGCAGTGTGAACCCCAGGGGGCAGAAGGTGTCGTCCTTCCCCCCCAGCGGCAGTGTGTACCTCAGGGAGCAGAAGGTGTCGACCTTCCTCCACAGCGGCAGTGTGTACCCCAGGGAGCTGAAGGTGTCGGCCTTCCCCCCCAGCGGCTGTGTGTACCCCAGGGAGCTGAAGGTGTCGTCCTTCCTCCCCAGCGGCAGTGTGTACCCCAGGGAGCAGAAGGTGTCGGCCTTCCCCCACAGCGGCAGTGTGTACCCCAGGGAGCAGAAGGGGCCGTCCTTCCTCCCCAGCAGCAGTGTGTACCCCAGGGGGCAGAAGGTGTCGTACTTTCCCCCCAGCGGCAGTGTGAACCCCAGGGGGCAGAAGGTGTCGTCCTTCCCCCTCAGCGGCAGTGTGAACCCCAGGGGGCAGAAGGTGTCGTCCTTCCCCCCCAGCGGCAGTGTGTACCCCAGGGAGCAGAAGGTGTCGTCCTTCCTCCACAGCGGCAGTGGGTACCCCAGGGGGCCTAAGGTGTCGTCCTTCCCCCCCAGCGGCAGTGTGAAACACAGGGGGCAGAAGGTGTCGTCCTTCCCCCCCAGCGACAGTTTACCCTAACCAGGGGAGACACCAATCTCCCAGACGGCGCAGATGGGACCATGGTCTCTGCGCCCACAGCTTGTCCAGATCCCCAACTACCGTCACTGGGACAACCGGAGGAGGGGGTAAGTACAAATTCCCCTCCCCAGCTAACTTCTAATGTGGCCCCAGGGTTAACAGAGGAAATGTTAACCCCCACTGACCCCCACGTTTCCCTGGCTACTGAGCCAGAATATGTCCCAAGTACCCCAGCAGAAGAGCTAAAAGCGGGGCAGAGTGCAGTCGGCCTCTGCCCTCCCTTTGTCCCTTGTACAGAGCAGGAGGTCCTGCAGGTTATACCAGCAGAAGAGCTGGCATCAGGGCAGAGTGCCGCTGGCCTCTGCCCCTCAAGTCCCCTCAGCGTGTTGCACCATCACCCCAGCAAAATATCCAGGTACCTGGTTAGACTTCCCCCCAAAGGAGAGATGTGTGACGAAGTGCCCTTCGCCACTTTGGCTTGGAGAGGACTGTTTGCCAGCCTCCTGCCCTGCGACTATGGCCCTGGTACATATTGCCCTTTGGAACCAGTGTTCGGCCATACCAGAGTGTAAGTCACTCATTCTGGCCCTTTACATACAGGGGGGTCATTCTGTACTTGCCCTGTGTGAACCATGATACCCCAGATAACTGTGCCATGAAGCCCATTCATATAATGAAAGACTATGGGAAAGACTTTAGCTACATGGCAATTGAACTGTGTGAAGAGGATCTGAGCGCTATTCGGTGGTTTTGTGCGCTCAGATCCCAGCTATCTGGGGATATGGGAAATGTGAGTAAATGTGAATTGCAGTAATGCTGATGGGTTGTCAAACTAGAGAATTGACCAACAAATACTTTTGTCCGGACATCCCCAGGCCGATCCGTTGGGATCAGACCGTGTATGCCGGCTTATGGTCACGGGGGAGGTGTGTAGCGGAACCCATCCCTGTTTTACCCTGTTTTATGATTATTTAATTCTTGGTTAAAATATGATCCTACAATATGTATGCTGGTTGATGCTCTGCAGAATATTAGCCAGACTTTTGCAGACCTAGGCTAATAGATAATCCTATTACAGAGATTCAAGAGATAAGAAAGTTGTAAAGGATCCTTGCATTTTCCAAAGTGTTTTAATTCTCTGATAAGAACAAAGAGGTGTAATTGAATCAATGTCTGATTGTATCAAAGTTGCCAGGGAGGTGTGACCCACCTATTGTTCTCTTTATGGGTATTGTGCAGCCAAATATGGGGGATGTGGATTGCCTGTGGGAAGAGATGTATAAATATTTCTGCAATAACAAAATAAAGTCAGTATTCATTTGACTCCCAAATTGTGTGTCGTCCAATATGGGAGGTCGGGGATGGTGAAACTGTAGTGCCTCGTGGGTATTTTATCGTATACCAGCGGAGATTTTGGACTGCGTGTTCCTGCTCCGTTACATTTGTTGGCAAGTGGTGGAATTGTTCCCACGGTCAGAAGGACAGCTACAGGAGACACCATTCCGTGGAGTACAGATTGAGGGCAACGCTAGTATCCGTACAGCGCCCCTGGCTACAGCAGGATGGAACCGGCTAGTTTTCGGACAGCGTTCCATGATGAGGATGAGAAGGAGGCCGCAGACTACAGGGAAACAGACAGAAAGGAACTCTGGTATGATGCCCTGCAAGATGCCCAATGGCGGCGAGGTGAGAGTCTCCCCAGTGATGAGCAGCGGCTACAGAAGCGTGTGGCGATGCGGATGTATCTATTGGGAGAGCAGCCCCTGGATGAGTGGGTGACAAGACTAGAGACCCTGGTATGGCGAGAGATCTGGCTAGACAACGCATACCAGGCCCTCTGGTGGTATACCGTCCGACTTACCCCCTGGACGGCTGAACACGACTTACCGGAGGGGGATGATTATGATGGCCCGGGTTTATTATGGGATGCCTTGGAGGACGATATTGATCTTGGCAGCACGGAGGGGTCTAGGTTTTGGGACATCTACGACTACCGGATGGGCATGTATGTCTGGGATGATGAAGGCGAGGTGAGCAAAGACATGACCCACCTGGTAACGAGAGAGTGGGAGCTGGAGCAGGACTACCAACACCTGCTCAGCCTTGTGCAGCCCCAACCTACTCGACAAGCAGAACCAGACTTCATTGACTGGTCCTGGGATGACCTCCAGATGGCAGGTAGAGATGGGACCGAGGTCTCTCTACCGGCCCTCCAGGGGGCAGAAGGTGTCGTCCTTCCCCCTCAGCGGCAGTGTGAACCCCAGGGGGCAGAAGGTGTCGTCCTTTCCCCCCAGCGGCAGTGTGTACCCCAGGGAGCTGAAGGTGTCGTCCTTCCTTCCCAGCGGCAGTGTGTACCCCAGGGAGCTGAAGGTGTCGGCCTTCCCCCCCAGCGGCAGTGTGAACCCCAGATGGCAGAAGGTGTCGTCCTTCCTCCCCAGCGGCAGTGTGAACCCCAGGGGGCAGAAGGTGTCGTCCTTTCCCCCCAGCGGCAGTGTGAACCCCAGGGGGCAGAAGGTGTCGTCCTTCCCCCTCAGCGGCAGTGTGAACCCCAGGGGGCAGAAGGTGTCGTCCTTCCCCCCCAGCGGCAGTGTGTACCTCAGGGAGCAGAAGGTGTCGACCTTCCTCCACAGCGGCAGTGTGTACCCCAGGGAGCTGAAGGTGTCGGCCTTCCCCCCCAGCGGCTGTGTGTACCCCAGGGAGCTGAAGGTGTCGTCCTTCCTCCCCAGCGGCAGTGTGTACCCCAGGGAGCTGAAGGTGTCGGCCTTCCCCCACAGCGGCAGTGTGTACCCCAGGGAGCAGAAGGGGCCGTCCTTCCTCCCCAGCAGCAGTGTGAACCCCAGGGGGCAGAAGGTGTCGTACTTTCCCCCCAGCGGCAGTGTGAACCCCAGGGGGCAGAAGGTGTCGTCCTTCCCCCTCAGCGGCAGTGTGAACCCCAGGGGGCAGAAGGTGTCGTCCTTCCCCCCCAGCGGCAGTGTGTACCCCAGGGAGCAGAAGGTGTCGACCTTCCTCCACAGCGGCAGTGGGTACCCCAGGGGGCCAAAGGTGTCGTCCTTCCCCCCCAGCGGCAGTGTGAAACACAGGGGGCAGAAGGTGTCGTCCTTCCCCCCCAGCGACAGTTTACCCTAACCAGGGGAGACACCAATCTCCCAGACGGCGCAGATGGGACCATGGTCTCTGCGCCCACAGCTTGTCCAGATCCCCAACTACCGTCACTGGGACAACCGGAGGAGGGGGTAAGTACAAATTCCCCTCCCCAGCTAACTTCTAATGTGGCCCCAGGGTTAACAGAGGAAATGTTAACCCCCACTGACCCCCACGTTTCCCTGGCTACTGAGCCAGAATATGTCCCAAGTACCCCAGCAGAAGAGCTAAAAGCGGGGCAGAGTGCAGTCGGCCTCTGCCCTCCCTTTGTCCCTTGTACAGAGCAGGAGGTCCTGCAGGTTATACCAGCAGAAGAGCTGGCATCAGGGCAGAGTGCCGCTGGCCTCTGCCCCTCAAGTCCCCTCAGCGTGTTGCACCATCACCCCAGCAAAATATCCAGGTACCTGGTTAGACTTCCCCCCAAAGGAGAGATGTGTGACGAAGTGCCCTTCGCCACTTTGGCTTGGAGAGGACTGTTTGCCAGCCTCCTGCCCTGCGACTATGGCCCTGGTACATATTGCCCTTTGGAACCAGTGTTCGGCCATACCAGAGTGTAAGTCACTCATTCTGGCCCTTTACATACAGGGGGGTCATTCTGTACTTGCCCTGTGTGAACCATGATACCCCAGATAACTGTGCCATGAAGCCCATTCATATAATGAAAGACTATGGGAAAGACTTTAGCTACATGGCAATTGAACTGTGTGAAGAGGATCTGAGCGCTATTCGGTGGTTTTGTGCGCTCAGATCCCAGCTATCTGGGGATATGGGAAATGTGAGTAAATGTGAATTGCAGTAATGCTGATGGGTTGTCAAACTAGAGAATTGACCAACAAATACTTTTGTCCGGACATCCCCAGGCCGATCCGTTGGGATCAGACCGTGTATGCCGGCTTATGGTCACGGGGGAGGTGTGTAGCGGAACCCATCCCTGTTTTACCCTGTTTTATGATTATTTAATTCTTGGTTAAAATATGATCCTACAATATGTATGCTGGTTGATGCTCTGCAGAATATTAGCCAGACTTTTGCAGACCTAGGCTAATAGATAATCCTATTACAGAGATTCAAGAGATAAGAAAGTTGTAAAGGATCCTTGCATTTTCCAAAGTGTTTTAATTCTCTGATAAGAACAAAGAGGTGTAATTGAATCAATGTCTGATTGTATCAAAGTTGCCAGGGAGGTGTGACCCACCTATTGTTCTCTTTATGGGTATTGTGCAGCCAAATATGGGGGATGTGGATTGCCTGTGGGAAGAGATGTATAAATATTTCTGCAATAACAAAATAAAGTCAGTATTCATTTGACTCCCAAATTGTGTGTCGTCCAATATGGGAGGTCGGGGATGGTGAAACTGTAGTGCCTCGTGGGTATTTTATCGTATACCAGCGGAGATTTTGGACTGCGTGTTCCTGCTCCGTTACATGCTCCTTTAGTATAGTGTAATTCAATGTGTGAGTGAATTAAGTAGTATCAGTATAAGAATACACTGGATAAGAAGTAATGCATAATATTCAATATAATAGTAATATGAAAGTAAATAGAAAGTAATATGGTGAAGATACAATTATGTAACAATGTACTGTATATGCTACAAGAAAAAGCAATAAATTAGAAATGTCTAAAGAGTGACGTAAACTAGTGATGATAAAATGTCTGAAAAACAGACAAAATAATAAATATTAAAGTAGTAAGGGGCGTATGTATATCCCCACAGAGCTAAATAAGTGCAATCAGTAAAAAATCGGAGCTTTCTATGCTCTCCTCATTAGGTGGATTAAATCATTAGAGAGCAAAATAAGTGTAACAATGTATATATAACATATTAAAAACATATAGGTATGCAAATTTAAGCATGACATTTTTAGGGCACAATGATAACAAAGTGTGTGTTGTATGTGCCGTTGGTCGAAAAACCAGCACACTGCTATAAAGTATCAATGTAAGTAAATACCTTCCTCCATATGCTCAGCATTTCATTGTGCACCGTATACCCTATACGGGAACCTCCCGGTCACTTACACCACACCAAGTAGAAGGAAGCCACAGAAAACTCTGGAGTATTCAGGCCCAAAATAATATTGAAAAAAATTGCACAAAAAATATTCTATACTAAGATAGGTAGGGTACATAAATAGTGCCTGTATGCCTAAAATAAAGTAGATGCATCCTATATATATATTGTAAAATACGAGTATAATTTGCCGGACCGGTTTCGTTCAACATATAAACTTTCTCAAGGGCTCACTTTTAGTGTGTAAATAAATTCCTTTGCTTGCTAATTTAAAAAGGAAGGGAGGCTCCACCTCCTATGACCTCATTCATTGGCCACCTCTCATGATTGGCTAGATAAAAACTTGTGTCCAAAT